>OMLM01020207.1:0-18418 GCA_900302695.1 Helostoma temminkii | reverse complement strand
TCAAGTCTTTTTTTCATATTTGGGATCAAGGTAATTTCACTACACAACAAAGACTGCAACATAACAGGCAGCACTTTTACCTTTAGCTTGCGTTGACATGAGAATTTGAAATGATCACTAAAATCACATGCTTCTTGGACTTCTTACTTAATGTGGCTTTCATTTGCAATCATGAATTGCACTGTGAGGATTTGTTTCTATTGTTCAAACAGAATACAGTTGGATACAAATGTTTGGGTACCCCCTGAGAAACTTCTAGAGACTTTGTTTTTGGAAAATTGCAAAGGATATGAAACATAAAACACATAATGCAAAAATGTATTCATATTTCTTTCATCTACCCTTCATAGTCAGATTATCAGCTATGTTGTGGTCAGGGGACTGTAAGGGCTATTCCAAAATGTTGCATCTCTAGTGAAGTATAATGGTGTTCATCATGCTGTAGTAAAAGTAGGTGTGGTTCAATCTGATGATTATGTCTACAATGTTTCATTGCAGATTAATTGTAGAGAAATTGCAAGTGGGATCATTTGATTTTTCATAATCATGAAATGACTGTACAAATACAAATGTACAGTTTGCAAACATTCATTCAGTCAATAGCTCTTTCCAAGAGTTTTCATGGTCTTTCAGATCTCATCTTGATCTCTGACTTTTCTCTCACTATGTGTTTGAGACTGTTGGTTGGACAAAACATCCGAAGCATTGGGCTTTTTTATTGTTATGGCCATTTTTTTTGGAATATTGATGACAGTTAATAAACTTACAAATGAATTGATGGAAAAAATATCAATTGAACATAATCAGTGCCAGCCCAAAACACATGACTTTTCATTTTCATTTCCTAACTGAGCAACTAATGGCTCCAGGCAGGCTAGGGAGCGCTGTGTATGTGTATATCTTTTAGGGGGAGGGGTGTGTAGCCTTGGCTGGGTTTGCTAAGCCTACAAGTGTGAACCTGCCCTCTTTACAAAAGATAAGGAGTCCTGGTATCAGGTAATTGCTGGCACCCTGTCACACACTGGGGAAATAATTATGGTGGCAGTGGTACACCCCGTCTCCACTCCGCTCTACCAATGTATTTTGTGTGTGTGTATGTTTGGCTCCACTCCCTCTGTTCTCAAAGACCCTAATCCTCTCCTCTTACACAATGCCTCTTCAATCTGATAAAGAAAGATGTCCCACCTCTCTTTATGTCTCTCTCTTTTACACACATGCAAACACATAGAGGTTAGCACACACCTAAGCATGCTGAATGCACTCACAGCTATTGCTAAGTTTCTGTGTATACATGTGCGAGGCACTATTTCATAACCAGTGCATGTTAGTTTACAGTAAGTCAGTAAGGGGTTGACTGATGTTGACATGGTGCACCCACAGTGTTAGTGGACTGGTTTATATATATAATGAATGTATTCATGAACACTGTAGTACTAAACAGGCTCCTTAGCAATCTTATGGTCAGCAATTGACAAGCCATCTTATCCACTGAGTGGGAGATAGGCCTGTGTATACAAGTTCCCATAAGTCACATTGCATGTGCACAAAAACCAAGCCATCAACCATGTGAAATCGTGTGCATGTAACCCCATTTCTGAAGTAGAGAAGCACAGTAGAAAGTATGGTAAATATTCCTATACTTTTGGGGGTTGTGGTGAGTGGAATACTTACTGTGAAAACCCCCGACAATTACCTGTATTCATTCACAAGCTTGCACAGACATTACATGAACATTGTACTAGGGAAAAAGTGCCATCTGACATTTCCAGTGTCACACACAGCCCACTTGGGTACTGTCTAGAGAGGTTAATGGGTCTTTTGTATATCTTTAAGCTTGGGACCAAACTGCTTTTCCTATAGCCCCCAGAAGATTTTATTTCATGATGTAATAGGTAAGGTACTGCAAACGCATTCATGTAAATGTGAGAAGACGACCATAAAAGTGTTTGTATTTTTATTTTGCAAATGTATGCCTTGTTAACACCCCCCCAAAAATATTTTTTTACTCCAAATGCTGGTTCCTTTATGCCTTACAAGAAATATCAGACCAAAACCAACAAACAAACAAACCCTAGTGTCAGTATACTTATTGAAGTCATTTCTAGATAGTAGTTTTGGTTTGTCAGTGCAGTGTAGTGAGTGCAGTAAATCAGCCATGCTTTACTGAAGCTTTAGGGACCTTTGTACATCTATGCAAGTAATCAATTGAACCATTAAAAATCTAGACTGACAAACTGCACCAGGGTTCATTTTAAAACCATGGCCAAACAATTAAACAGTAACACAAATTTCAAACAGAAGCCCACAAGTTGTGATCCAGTTCAAGCACTGATAAGGAAACAATGGATCGCCATCAGTCAGGACATGGCCCAGAGGCTGATATTCAGCATGTCACAGCGAACTGCAGCAGTCATATTCAAGAAGGCTCAACAATGTACATATTGACTCTCTGCAAATATTTAGTTGATTTGTCAATGAAAGTCTTTGAAACATATGAAATGTTTATAATTGCTATTTAACATAACAAAGAAACAAGTAGGAAAAAACTGAAGCAGCAACATTTGTAAAAAAATAAAATTAGTGTCTCTTTTAGCCATGACTGTATCCAGCTGCTGGTGTCCCACTGTGTTGTCCTGCAATTGGAGCCTTTACATTCTCATATCATTTAATTTAGACTTGTGCTATTTTGAAAATGGTATGGAAATGTTACACAGCTGACAACTACAGATTGCTGTGGTAACTTTTACAGAGAAGTGGTTCAGATGAAACAAGAATGTTCGAAAGGGACAGTGTGCCTTGTCGCTCTGACGTCCTTAAACACTGGCAAATGAAGAGCTGCATTTGTTGCAGCTTTTGGCAGTGGGCCAGTCCCCCAGAGGAAGCAAAACATGGAATAACTGTCCCCCATTTCATTTGGTCACATTCCCTCCAAGAGTAAATCAGTCCTGTGTGTATTTATCCTCCCAAAAATTAAATCAAAGAAGGTGCTGCAGAGCCTTTTTTCAAGGAGATCACCCTGGGGCAAAGACTTGTTCCTGTTTGTCTGGTGCAGATGTCACACATTTGGCCCCAAATGCACAATACTCATATACAGTAGCAGCTGAATTATTCAACTTCCATTGCAAATTAGGTGAAGAATTTAAAGAGAATTTAAATAGTTTAATGCAACTAATGTCACCAAAACGCAAATTTTAACCACTCTTTTTACAGACTTTACAGAATCAATTAACATGCCCAGTGATGAGTAACCAGCTATGGCCTGAAGTAGGTTTATTTAGCAGCTGGTAAGCACTGGGACGACTGGAGGACCAATCTACTCTGTGGACACACACTGCGAGGGTGTGTCAAGTCTGGACATGTCCGTGTACATCACCCCTCACAGGCACATTCCACAAACTTCTCTAACAGACAAGACAGCATGTGCATGACATGCATGGACACTCACACACACAGAAACCACAGTTATGTGGACAAAACAATAGGCATAAAACCAGTATGAAACTGCATATACACTTTGTAGCCACAAACCTGTGTGGACCGTGTCACCCATCCACACACACCAACAAACGGATTAAAACAACTTCCACTTACTAAAAGCACATCTGGAAGACACATTCCAAGCAGTCATTTGCAGTGTTGTAACAAAGAAAATAACACAGTGCCACAGGACTCGCACAAATACATGCACATACACACACAGTGAGTAAAGCAGCGCTTACATCACCGTATTTCAGATGTGTGGCTACTATTTGCCTCATAAGCACCTGTTGCCTGAAAAATATTACAGAGAAGCTGGAGACTATTAAAGGGACAGTGCCTCCAAAGTTTAACTGCCAGTTCTCCATGCTTAGAGAAGGATGGAAGAGCAGCAGAAGTCATAAAAAATGTCCAATTACCCTGTGTGGTGTCCGGCCATGTTAGTTATGAAACTATACTAATACTTTCACTATCATCAGATAACATTAGTGCATAACTGTCCCTGTAGTGAACTTCTAGAAGAAGACTAAGGAAATTCACAGATTATTCACAGATTCTTGTTTTCAGACTAGCCTCTATATTTTCCCTGCAGTAATGGTTTTGTCTCTGTCTTCTTGGGTCAACCGAACTGGCCAAGTGTGTCTTAAGGGCCTGACAACTCCAGACATGTCTGAGAAACGGGCAGTCTGCACTGATGTCTTGCCAAATTGCAGCCCATTATGGAAGAATGGCTTGGCAGCAGCATTGCAACAAGTGCTACCTCTGTATGTGTGTTCGTGTGTGTGTGTGTTTGACTGAGTGAGACAGTGTATGTGTGTGTGAGAGAGAGAGAGCACAGACTCAGGGCAGAGAGATGGATTTAGGGTGACCAGGGGGAAACACTTGTTCTTGAGGTCAAGGGAAAGTGTTTGTGCAACATGTGAGTGTATGTGTGTCCATGTGCATACAACCACAATCCTGAAACACTCACTGACTGGTGTGTTGAGGGCTGTTGTGCTCCAGTGCGTTAATGCAGACTGGAATGTCATAGGGGAACCAGCACTCGTCATGAGAAAAGACAACGAGCTGTCTGTGAGTGTGTGAGTGTGTGTGTGTGTGTGTGTGTGTGGTCAGTGGGTCAGCAAGTCACGGGACGGTCTCTGATCTTTACAGGCTTTCACCCTGTTAGAGTGCAGTACCAGGATGTGACAGGACTGTGAGAGGTACCTCTTAGCCCCCTGACCTCCACTAATCTCCCATGTCACCCAAAGGCCCCAATGCCCTCCTGTCGCTCCCTCCAATCAAATTCACACCTTCCAATGCCTTTAGTTAAGCAGCAACATACTTCAGGCAACAACAGCGCCCATGCAGATGAGAGTGCAGCTTCTTTAAGTACTGTATGTACACACTGACACCTGCAGATAGTTCATATTGCTCCACTTGTAGCATGTTGTAGCACTTTTTTTTTGCTGATTCAAGGGACTCTTGACTTGTTTGATGGAATCCCCAACTGACTCCAGTCTACTGATGAATCAACCTTCACACTCACTGTTTAGAATAAATTGAGCTACTCAGAAATGGAGGCCACTGGTTTACTGGCTAACAAAGAAAACTACGGATGCGTGGATTTCCTGTTCTTTTCTATACTGTCATGCCAATAAAGTCATTTGAATTTGAATTTTTACCCATTGTTTATTCATTCATTCATCTTCTGCTGCCCGAGAGCTTCGCCTTTTGGCTCAGCTGCTTCTTCACCATGACAGACCCGTACACCGACCGCATTGCTGATCTGTCTGTCAATCTCATGCTCCATTTTTCCCTCAATTATGAACAAGACCCTAAGATACTTAAACTCCTCCACTTGAGGCAGGATCTCCCCCCCAACCTCCTGACCCTCTGTCACATTTTCAAAGGTTTTTAGTATGTACTCAGTCAAAACAAGAAAAATAAATGCCTTTCCACGTAGGCAAAGTTTAAGATCTGATTAATCAATTAGAATGACTTCATTGAGGTGCAGTTTACATTGATGTCTGTTTATACATAAGTCCTTGAGCCAAATTTGAAGAGTTCCCTCAAGGTGTTTCTGTGATATCATGTTCACAAGAATGAGACAGACATAAGGTCGTGGTGACCTTGACCTCTGAGCACAAAAATCTAATCAGTTCAGTTCCTGACAAACGTAAATGAACAGTAAGAGAAACCAGATACTTTCTGGGCAAAATCATCCACTGTGTTAATAAAATTCAAGACTCTGAACATTGAGGTGTAAATGGGTAATTCTGTTCTTCAGTAAAGAAAACTATGTTGTGCTCCGTCTACTAAAAGTTCCAAAAGCCAGCATTATTTTGTGGTTCACTTTTACAGTGTGAAACAGATCTTCTGTTCTGCTTTGTGCATAGAGACACTCAGAAAAATCCCCCTTTGAATTGAGTTTCTTAAATCACATGCCTTCCGTTGGTGGCTCCTGAATCCATCTGATTAAAACAGAAGTGCTGCGAGACACCATCCTTCAGCAAACATTCCACAGCTGGCTGGGCCAAACCAGCATCAACAATCGCTCCCCTGTTACCAAATAAAATTTAGATCGGTCACATCTGATCAACTTCTCTGACTTAGTTGCTGCAGGAACCAACTCCAACACAGGATCATTCTGGAAGACACACTTGCATGTAGTACTTGTACTGAAAAAATCTTTAACTACTTGGCAAGTTTCAAGTGTAAAAGGCACTAACTGTTCTATGACGGTGGTATAAAGTGTCAGCTCCAGAGGCAGTCTGCAACAAGACAAGGCAACACTAATTTGTTTAAGAGGAACAGATCAACACCTGTCTAAACAGAAAAATGCTGGAGAGAGACCAGCTTTTGTTGTAGTGTCCCTGCAGGGTACCAGGATATGACGGTTCACCCTGAGAAAGAACAAAGTCTGTCTCATTGTCACTTCCTCTCCCTCACTCTGTCCTCTCACTGAACATGCTCACAGTCATGGAGGTTTTCCTGTCCTGTCTAAGACAGGAGTTAAGGTTTGATTAGGGACATATTGTGGTTTGGATTAAAATAATTTCCTGTCATCCCAGTCATAATAATATTAAGAACATGGAGAACAACTAGTCATTGTTAAGAAAACAATGTTGAGTATCTGTTTGAAAAAAGAGACAGTATATTTGTGTTTAATCTCAGTTTCCATCTGTTGTACTTAACACCAGTTAGTTTCAGTTTAGTTTGTATTTCATAGACCAATATATATTTTATTTGATTTATTTAAGTTTCATGTTCAGCCTTAGTCATTTTAGCCTATGATGGACCAGAGAATTCACTTAAAGGCCTGGTCATCAGGTAGAACTGCGTCCCTGATGCCTCTAATACTGAAGTACATGATTTTGAATTAATTCATCATTATGTGGAAGAATAGTGAGGCTGATGGAAGAGTGAGTCCCAATGTAACAGGCATTATTGACATTTAATTAGAGTTGAATTTCTTGTATAGTTTATAAGGCCTAATAAAACAGGCCTATGTCAGTATCTTTAATGTTAATGGTTCCCCTTTAGACCACAGCACATACTTTACTCTCCAGCTCATATATGATACTGTATGTCACTGGGTTCATTGTCCAACCTCGTATTCATGGCAAATATTCTGCAACCATATCTCTCTGTGTCACGTTTGGGAGCGTGTCTGAATGAAGCTTTGAGGAATGTTAACATAAAAGTGACCAGTGTCTGGATGACATAAAGTTGTTGCTGTAACAGAGTGACGAAGGCAGCAATGTTACCCCGTGTCTGCTTAATAGTATTCTCAGATAATGTGGAGACGTCTCTAGACCTCTGAGAAAAGGAAACACGGTCAAACAAAGAGGGGGGTGCTTAGACATACCTACATTCACAGTAGAGCCCTGTGGAAAGTCCTGTTTACTGAAGAATCTAGGTTTGAGATTTACAACAGCAAAGGCACATTCACAGATACGCATACAAAAGCCTGCAACAGCACCAGACAGCCATTCATTGTTAGTGGAGTGCTGGCTTTGCCAAAGTCAAAAATGGTGGTACGAATATTCAAATCTGGGTGTGTCTTGCCAACTTTGGACACTAGTATGGAATCAACTCCATCCTGACCAAGGAATGGCACTTCTTCCTCTCCAGACACTGTGTGTTGTGTGCTCCCACAGCAGGATACCAACCCCAGCATGAAGAGAGAAGACACTGAGCTGCTGAAAGGTTTAAAGTACGAGTCGACTCTAAAAGTACCAACTCTCAGATTAACTCCCAGACTGCCCTGCTAAAGTTGATACTAATATATCTTCAAAAATCCAGTAACAGCCAAATTAGTGTCCTCATTCATGTCAAAATCAACACGACTGAACGAGTCTCTTTGATTCATTTACTGCAAACTTTGTGTTTATGTGTATTCACTTTCTATACATATTCTGTGTAATGTGTCAACATACAAACATCAGTGTAAGTCCCATTAATGAATTAAGCTGAGAAGTCTCCACTTTCTCTGAGCCAAAAGTCCAGAAGTGATCTCACAGAGTCTTTGAAGCACAGCCAGCTCATTCATACAGCTGAATTTACTGCTTCTAAAAAGATACTATTGTCTCCTGATGGGATACACTTATTCACTACTCCCCCCAGCTCACCCCACCCACCTAATGGACACACACCCTTCTCTCTCATATGCACACACAGGGGCCTCAGTCTGCACACAGAAAGCTTTCACCGCTCTGCTTGCACCGCTGCCAGTGCTTCTTAAAAAATTCTTATATGATAAATATAAGATGATGTAAAGCATCAATACAAGGCAGACAATGCTAATTCTGTTTATCATTTATTCATTTCCTTTTAAACTAATTCAAGGTGTGTCCAATTCAATTCAGTCATAAGATATGAATTCTGCACATTTACATATATCTTAATTATCCTTGTGAATTCTAAATTCATTTTCAGCCCAGGACTGACTAGGCTCTGAAAAATAACAGCAACTAAATATTTACAGCATGATGTTGTTAGTCACCAGTGCGTTTTACACCAAAACCACCCCACAGGAAAACCCAACCCTGATGCGCAAATGTTCTTTTGGAGCAGAGCAGGTAAAGCAGCCTGCAGCTGGAACTGTATCTGGTTTTATTAGTCAGCAAAACAGGCAGCAGTGAGGTTATTTCATAGTCCAGCATACATACCTTCAAAATCTGATAAAATCCCTTCGAGGTGGTCATTCACGGAAAGTTCCGACATCCTGTCTGAGCGCACAAGGCTCCGCGCTGCGGCTGCGGGTCTGAGAACAAACAAGAAAGTTCACTGTGAGGAAAACGGGGAGAAACTAGAGAGAAGCTACTGAAGACGTCCGCGATGTGCAGGCACACTGAACTGAGCCGTGCCCTCGCTGTCCTGTCGGTGCAGTGTGCGTGTGTGTCCTCTCACTGTCCGAGCGAACTGCAGGATCACCGGCGTGTCGGTGTGTCGGCCCAGCCCCCTCCCCTCCCCTCTCTGCTGAGCTGTCTGCAGCGTGGGCCCTGGGGGCATGGAGGTAGGGAGGGGGGCGGAGGTGGAGCCGCATGCAACACCTGGAAAATATCCTCAGTCAAATTTCTCTTTTCTTCGCTTTCTGTCCTCCCCCCGGACTCACTGCCCTCTGGCCAAAGGCCTCAGATAGACCCAGAGCTTTCAGAGTCCCATCTAGTAGTTGTGTAAAGGTTAAATGTTCTCTGGAATAGTGTCCAACTCCTGGACTGTGCTGACTGCCAGACTTCACAGGATAATCTGATAACAGCCAATCCATCATTATTATTATAGGTACACTACATTCAGCTGCTGTGTCTTGATGAACTGAAGCACAGTTTCTAGGTGTGTTGCAATAGTTCAGCATCATTCAATATGAAGGCATTTGAAACACCAGCAGGGAGCCCACAAATCGCCCAGTACATTTGTATTGTGTGTGAACACTGATGCGTTCACTGGCCCCAGAGGCCGCGTTCGGACAGACTTTCGCTCTGTGTGATAAAGCACAGCCCTTCACATTCATTAGAATGTGATCTCTGTCAAAATGTTGCATCTTTGTGCAGAGAAAAAGGTGGAGCTGGCTCATCATCTGGCACGATGCTGCGCTGACCGGTCACGTAGATGCAAGTGCACATTCCTGGTAGATTATTTTGTAACATGAACGCAGCGTTTCTGTTACACTATGATGTGTTTTGAGGTCTAACACACACTCCTCCACCTGGACCTCTTGGACTGTGTTTCATTATCTCACTGGTACATGCAACAACCCCACAATGTTTTTTAATTAGTCTGAGTGATTACGGCCAAACTGCAACATCTACTATAACCTTAACTCTAAAGCCAAGTCCCTCAAACAGGCCTTTGAAGTCTTGTCAGAACATGAGGGCAGACCAAAATGGCGTCACTTTCCTCTAATGTCCTCACTCCCATGGTATAAAACTCAAACTGGTCCTCACAAAGATAGCCATACAAGAACATGAATACCAGACTCTGTGTAGACCGTGAAAAGTCACCATGACATTAATCCTCTCTGGTTCAGAGCCACAGGGCTAATGAGAGCCCCCCTAAGTCCTAACAGTGTGTGTGTGTGTGTGTGTGTGTGTGTGTGTGTGTGTGTACATATATATACATGTTGTGGTGGCTGTGGGAATTTAGTCACATGGGTTTGGCTCCACTCTCTCTCTCTCTAAGGCTGCTTAATTTGTCGGCTTCCTGTGATATATGTGATAGTTCCAGACGATGCATTTGAATGTATATACTATATGTACATGTGTGTGTGACTACAAGTGTGTTTGTGCGTTTGCTCGTGCTCCAACTCGCCTGAAGGAATCTTCTCGCACACTGCTTGATATGTGTGGTGAATTGTCAGGGCCAAAGAATTCAGGCACCACATTCCAGAGCAATTTGGATAGAAAGACATAGACATGACAGAAGCAGAGCACCGTAAATGAAAAGTCACTTTATTATACAATTCTCTCTGTGGGTAATGGTAACACTTCATCCACCATCTTTATTGCACATTTTGAACATCTTAACACCACTATACGCTGGTCTGCATGTGTTCGGGAAAGAAGCTCAGAGTTTCTTTAACTGAAAAGCTGTCGTGGAATCTTTCAGGCATCATTACTGGACCTTATGCGGCGGCCCAGTTGTACGGAGAGATTTGTTCTCAAGGAAATTCACAAGTGGTCCAGATCTGTCATAGGCAAGATGTGATAAGCAGACTCACCTCTGATTTATGAATTATAACAAATCAAACTAAGTTCATGTTTTCTTTTTCAGCTGTTTCTCAAAACACTCATCATCCAAAGAACCCAAACTTTACTGGATTAACTGTATCAAACAAAATAAAAACTTCTATTTATAGCTGACGGGAAATGCAGCTGTTGGATCAAATGGACAAAATGTGAGTATTTTCTTCTTTTCTATATTTCTCATGTATTTCCTGTATTTTTCAGTATCATTGACAGTGTTCTGTTAACAAAAAATGGCAGAGAAATTTAGAAGTGTTCTGGGATAAAGCTCATTTGTGTGTATTCTGAGGTCTAACATTAAACACAGGGTAGTGTATCTTAATAATGAAGCTGTTTTCCGCCACATCTTTGGGTTTAGCCTTCAGAGTGTAAAACTTTCACCTCTTGTACTTTGGTGAATGTTCAGAAGCTCAGATATTGATGAGCATGTGGTAAGTAATAAACTGGGGTCATCTTGATCTTCTGCATCATCTTCTAAGCTCCAAAGAAGTTTGTTAACACAAAACAGTTTTGTGCCAAAACAGTTAACACACACATCATCCAGAAGACAAACAAACAAAAGGAAAACACCTATGTACTGTTAATAGAAAGTATTTATGAATCTCACTTATATGCAACCTATCACAATAGTCAGATGTTGTTTTCCATCCCCATACATAACTTGGCCACACCCTGACACACACATCCTCAGTCACACACCTATGCCATGCTCTGTTGCAGCCATCTGGCTAATTTGCAGCAACCATGTTGCTAGGTAACAGAAATCTTTAAAGTGATTTTTCTATTAATCACAATAAAGATTCTTTTCTTTCTTTCTTTTATTACATTTAACATTGTTTTCAGAGCATGTACATTGTGCTTGAGTAAATGGTACTTTATTTTTAGACAAGTACTTACTTGAGTATTGTGTTTATGGTTTTTGTAAGGTTTCTTTGATGAGTGGTCACTTTTCTCTATGTCATAGAGCCATTTAGTGATTTAAGCTGATTAGACAGCTGTATTCGGACAAAAAAAGCTTTACCTGCAGCACATTTACAGTGCATAAACACCTGCTCAGGGACCTTGTAAAAGATCATAATAAATTCCTAACCTCACACACACATACTATATGTAGAGACTGTACATGTTTGCAACATTTCACATGTTTCCAACCTGTCCAAGGATAGCAGCATATCTAAGAAAGCCATTAATAAGACATGAAGTAGACACGATTTTACCTAGTTTCACATTGGCTGGAGGTTAATAAAATACTGTTAAAATGTTTTTGCTTGGAACTGATTAAACCCACTCTGCTGATAACCACAATTTTCCACCCCTCTGCTCCAGCCTGTCATACTAGGAACACACAAAGGCCAAACTAACAGCCTTTATTTCCTCACCCTCAGTCATGATTCATAAAGGCTGGGGTCAGGGGAGAGACAATTGCACAATTTCCGTTGAGGTTCCATGAAACATGTCCCCAGCAATATATGAAAACTGGAAATCTGCTTCCTCCTCAAGTAATAGTCATGGTAACTGGATTCATATGCTAAAAGAATACAAATGTTCAGTGTTCTCAGTCTCAGTGTTAAACCAGTTCCAAAACATGTTGAATGTTCACTGAACTCCTGCTTCTTGATGGTGATTACATGTCAACCAGCAACAGTGAGCACAACAGCTGTGGTGCAGTTAACTACTTTGCACATGGTCTGTGGTGCTTAATCAAAGATGAACATGGAGTGGTTCATCCTGCTGAGATGTGAGAACCCCATTTGCACTATTATTGACACATTTTTCACATTTTCTTCTTTGTCCCACATTTTGCTGCTCCTGCCAAAGTGCTGCTCTAGGCAATAACCTTGTTCGCCTATATGTACATGCCAACACTGTTCATAAATAATGTAATGAAGATACAGATTTTGGAATTTGTATTCCGTACTCCACCACAATGAATCACCTGTATTTACAGTCATAAAGCTGTTTCTCAACTGTAGACTGTGACAATGACACACCTACGTCCTCAAGAGTGTTCATGACTTGACTAGATCCTGTGAAATGGTTCTTCTTCATTCTTGGACAGAATTCTGTGGTCATCCACTTTAGCTGTCTTAAGCAGAGGTGTACTTGCTACAGAACAACAGTTTACAGCCTTGTGAGCTGCACCATTAATCACATACTTCATTGTGTTGTTTGTGTATATTTGCCTGGAGCCCAAACTTCCCTTGCTGAGAAGAAAGTCTCTTCTTTGTGAATTTCTGTTCTTAGCAGAATAAGAAGCAGAAGAAAACGTTGAGTGTTTTATTTCAGATTCAGTGTGGTAGTGTAAAGAAGACAATTTACAAAAAAATTATCTTCCTTCCAGAACCTACAAGGCAGTATTTCCCATCTGCCAAATTAACAGTGTGCATGTCCACCCTTGTGCACATGCTGTTCAAAAGTGTGGTAATGCTGGGAGTAGCAGAGCTACTAGGGGCTCAACAGAGGGAGAAATCTCCAGCAGCTATGTCAAATCTGAGTGACTACTATGAAACACATGCTTTTTAAAGTTTGCTTTTCAGAGATTCTTCAAAGGACTTTGAGGACCATCAAAGAAGTGCCTCTAAGAACTTAATTGTAGGTGTGTAAAACACACTATTCATCATTGTCACAGTTCTGTGAACAAGGCAACATAAAACTGAGCACGAGCTCCTCTGAAGAATTATGGGTGCTGTCCACAATCATCAATTGCAAGCTCCACTTTTTGTGGGGTTGCTCTTCAACACTGTAGTGGAAATTATGTACCAGTTATGTACCTTAATATGCAACTGGAAAAAATTACATATTTGGGCACACCAGTGAGGGTTTCTGTGTTCAGACTGAAGTTGGCAAATTCATGATTTAATTAAACCCTGATGCTTTTCATGACTAGCAAATGTCAGTGTACAAAATATTTAGGTAGCAGTTTAGCTCATTTGTAGTTAGTGCCAATGCAGCATTTACTGATTAAAATGATAAATGTAGCCAGCAACAGGTGGTTTCAGCTGTCACAAAAGATAATTCCATGAGTAACTTGTTGATTAAAGTGCTCTTTAACCAACCGCACACAGTGTCTTTGTATGTAAATTGCATTAAATGCATCAGATTGGACTCAGTATTTGCCAAATACCGAAGGAGTTGGAGTGCATTTGAGGCAAAGAAATACAAAATAAAAGTTTGGGCTGACATATACAGTGTAGACAGTGTTAATATTGGAAATGAATATTGTAGCTGGAAACAAATTGTTTATAAAAGAAATATTTCCATAAACATAAACATAACTTACAATCAGAAAACATTAGTACTGTCTTCCAATAGCATGTTATGTTTGCTAATATTTATTTATTTAGTTTATTCATTTAAAAGCAGAACTGGTCATTAGAAAACTCTTTTGCAATGATTGTAACACAGCTGAAGACATGGACCTAAAACACTGAACACACCATCAGCACTGGCTTTACAGTGCATAACTAGACGTATTTAGGCACAATGTGGAGGACATGAATACATTATTAATTGGATGAAATGCTTTATGAGCAGGTAGAGTCAAGGTGGAAGTTAGTTGTGTTCAGTCACATCAGTTCCAGTGCTGGAAAATTAATTTTTACTTATCTTCTCCTCTGCTTTTTTTTTTTTATTTATTTATTTTTTTTACAAACAACAGTTTAATGCTCTAAAGTAAAATAATCAATGAATTTGTAGCTATACCCATAGTTTATTCACAGATTAAGCTAGTCCAAGATTGATTTAGAGATAATTGTGGGCAATATGTTTCATACTGGTCTGTAAAGATACAGGTCTGCAAATATGATGCATGTAGGATTCTGCTCTGGACTTGAAAAATATATTTTCTGAATTTTCTGAAATTTCAGAAAAATTGCAAAATCAGGTGCAGCTTAAAAAAACTGGGGAACATTGCAAAATAACTGTATTTGCATGAATGCCAGCATTGCGCTTGCAGGAAAATAAGGTCCTTCGCCACTCAGCGAAGACCAACTTCAGCTTGATTTACATGTCACTCAGCAATCCCTCATGGTCATTACTCCTTGCAGAAATACAGATATTTCACTTATTTGTGTTGTTGCCAGTTGGTCTTAGTGAAGTGCCCACAGGAGATGAAAAAAAAAAGCTGCGTTAATTTCTTCTTAATTGTAACCTTCACTTGACTGACAGAGGATTACAGAATGTGCCAAGGGTGTTGGGTGCCCAACATATTTCTCCAGATTACTAGAGCTTCCAAAGCCCTCTGGCTTTTCACATGTTGATAGCCCCACCTCAGATAATGTCTACCCAAAAGTAACTTGAGTTTCCTAAACATGAAGACAAAGTGTGTATTATATAAGACAAAGTGCTTTCTCTTCCCCTGTGTCTATTCTGCATAGGGCTAAAATACTGTATTTTCTGCTTGTGACATGTCATAAAAAACTATGAATCACCTTTTCTGACAGCAGCCAGTCATGTAGGTCAGTGCTGGCCAGCAGCCAAAGACCAGATTATCACATTCAGATGTAAAGTCTGTGCTGTGCTAATAGGAATAACATACAAACCACTGCTGATTACCTGGATCATGTGTGTCAATCATAAGCTGGGAAAAACAATTAACTTTTTCTCATATTTAACCCAGATGGTAAATTTCAGCTTCTGAATAGATAGTTGCAAATAGGCAGTGCAGTGGCCCTCAAAGATCAAGGTTTCTACCCAGAGTTCAGAGGTTTTGTTTTTTTTAATGATACATACATTACCATGAATGGTTTTTAAGCCGTAGTTGGAAACTTTGGTATTTTATAATTCAGAGTGGAGCTCATTACTCAACTGAGAAGCAACAGAGAGAAACTCTTGTCTAGTTGTCAGGCTAACAGACTGACCATTTTCTCTGCTTCTACAGTGCATCTGGAGTCAAGTTTTCACAGTGCTCCACTTTTTCATCTTTTTTGTTATATTACAGCTTTGTTCCAAATTGATTAATTACATTTTTTCCTCAAAATTCTGCAAACAATACACCATAATGACAAAATGAATTTGTTTACATCAGTATTCACAGCCTTTGCTCAACTTTGTTGAAGCACCTTTGGCACCAATTACAGCCGTAAGTATGAGGCAGTTTTTCCCATTTTTTCTTGGTTGGATGGGGATCGTCGGTGCACAGTGATTTTCAGATCTCTCTAGAGATCTGTTGAATTTTTCTATACCCTTCTCCAGATCTGTGCCTTGATACAATCCTGTCTCTGAGGTTTACAGACAATTCCTTGGAGGTCATGGCTTGGTTTGTGCTCTGACATGCACTGTTAACTGTGGGACCTTATATAGACAGGTGTGTGCCTTTCCAAATCATGTCCAATCAACTGTGTCAACTGAATTAAATGTACCACAGGTAGACGCCAATCAAATTGTAGAAACATCTCAAGGATGATCAGTGGAAACAAGATGCACCTGAGCTGAAACATGGATTTACAAGCTGAATGATGGCCTCACAGTACACAATTCCACTGACTTTCACTCTGACACAAACTCAGGCCCAGAGAACTTTGCAATGTGCCTGCATAGAATTTGTGCAAAGTAAATAAACTGAATTTTAATTTAATTGGGGTATGGAGTACCGCAGTGCTCTATACTTGGCCTTCTTCTTTTCTCTCTTAATATTTCACACATAAGCCAAATAATAGGCAGTCATGGAATTAATTTCCACTGCTACGTAAATGATATGCAGTTGTATGACCCTGGGAAGGCTAGCGATCCTTCTGAGATTACTAAACTGGAGACCTGCTTGGCTGCTTCCAAAAGCTAGATGTCAAATACATTTTTACTCCTAAATTTTGTTAAAGTGGAAATGATGGTTGTCTTCCCAGACACCGTTACCAGTTTACCAGATAACTGTGTGATTTCTTAGAGCTTGACTGCCCATCAAAGATTGCTTTCTTTGACTTTGGCAAAAATTTGATCCTTTTGTCCCTGTTAAATGCAGAGATTTTAATTCATGCTTTTGTGTCATCTAGGCTGGATTATTGTAATGTTCTGTTCTCAGGCTTGCCACAATCTTGTACTAAAAGTCTTCAAATTGTCCAGAATACTGCAGCTAGAATTCTAACCAAATCCAGAAAACACTAGTTTCAGCTTTCCTACACTGGCTCTCTGTTAGAGTCAGATCAGACTTTAAGGTGCTCCTGATGACATATAAAATATTAGACACGCTCCTTCATACCTGTCTGATCTCTTAAACCTTAAATTCCATTGTGTTCCATTGCAGGACTCTTGTCTGTACCCAGGGTTAAAAGAAAAGTTGGCTGGTGGGAGGGCTTTCTCCAACCGCACTCCCCTGCTCTGGAATAACCTCCCTGCTGACAATAGACAGTTTCCCTCTTTAGAGGTCTTTAAGTCTAAACTTAGAACACATTTATATACCCTAACTTTCAATTAGTGGCACGGTTCCACTTGTTAACAACCCCTGGTGTTGGGCTGGGTTCCAGCCTCAATCAATAATATCAAATAAACATTCTATCTATCATTGGTTACGTATCGTAAGCCAAGCTTCTGTGAATTGGGCGCAGCCCTTTGGGTTTTTGCTCTATAGGTCTTATCCCTCTTCATGCCAGAAGCTGAAAAGAAAATTGTCAACGGCTGAATCGAGTGTCCCCTTTCACGTCTGCATGCTTCGTGAAATATGTTTCCAGGAGCATGTAAAATTGCCATTCCAATATAAACTTGGGGCACGTGAAGCCAGATGTTGCGGTGGTCCAGCATCTGTCAGGAGGTGATCCAGGCAGCGGCCACCGTAATGGAAGCACAGAGAGACAGAATCCAGCCAGCCAACTTGCTGGGAGGGTCTCTGGTTCAGCCGCCAATTCCTCCTGGGCTACCACCGAGACATTGTTTGCTGCTGCCACCACCTGATATGTACACTGATGTGACCTATCAGTGAGGCCAGCTGCCAACACATGCCCTCTAATGACACACTTGGCACTGAAAAGTGAAGCCAGACTGGGCTCCAGTGGAGGAGCAGTGGGGAAGCCATGTACTGTGAAACCATCCACCTAAGTGAAGGAGGAAGGCGGAAACAGGAGCTTTAAGCTTCATGGGGGAACCCCAGGCAGCCACAAAATAAGCTGTATCGGCAGGTGAGCAGGGCCAGGACTGGCACATGACGAGGCAAGATGGCCGCCCACCATGAGCCTGGTTCTGTTGGTGGTTTCTTCCATTGAAGGGAGTTTTTCCTCTCCACCATTGCCTAGTGCTTGAAAATTATGTTATGTAGGGTTTCTCTCTAAATAACTTTGCAAGGTTTTGACCTTAATATGCGAAGTGCCTTGAGATGACTCTTTTGTGTTTTGAATATATATAAATAAAATTGATTGTAACTGATTAGAGAAACAGCAATCAGCTGAAGTCTTGTATTCAGCAAGAATGAGCAAATGTGTGTGTGTGTGTGTGTGTGTGTGTGTGAGCAAATGCAAAGAGGTGGTGTTGTGCTTTGCTTTCTTCTCAGGGGAATTTTTTTTCCAGGAGGTCAGTCCCAGGACACACCACATACCTGTCTCTCCAGGTTGAACCCACTGGCAGCTAAGGTCAAAGGTCAAAAGTAGCCTATTGTCCTGTTGAGCTAATTTAAATTGATGGTGAGAGAAGGTTAAATGTCTGCTTCTGGGCTCAGCTGAGAATTAGTTAGACTGATTGCAGCATTTGGGCGAAGGTCAGGAACTAAATGTGTGTGTGTGTGTGTGTGTGTG
>OMLM01020206.1:0-14626 GCA_900302695.1 Helostoma temminkii | reverse complement strand
AGAGGACAGATTCGTTTGCCAATGCTGTCACTAAAACATGTCACTAAGCATTTCACTGCACATTGTACTGTGTATGACTGTGTGTGTGACAAATAAAATTTGAATTTGAAAATTTGAAACATGTATTTATAAATCCAAGAAGAACCTCTCAGTTAGCATTACAAACTGTGATTTGTGTGATTTGCAATTGCTCTTACCCTATGCAAGGCAGATACTGTTTGAAAAGATGAACCTTTCTTCTTGGTACCACCACCTTTGCCCTTTCCACCAGACTCCTGAGCTAGAAAGATAATAATCATAAATTGAAAATTTTGAAAATATGTGTTTTAAATGGTAAAGGTGACTTTTTTTAAAAACTGCTATTGTACAGTGGTTGTAAAAAATAAGCACACATCCGACCAACTAATAACACATACCAGAATCAGCTCCAGCATAATTTGCAAAGAGTGTAGCGAGCAGCTTGAGAGTTGACTTCTGGTACAGTGCAACAACGGTCTCATTCAGAGGATCTTTGTTCTTCACCAGCCAGTTGTTGATATTATAATCAACTGTTCCAGCGTAGTGCACCAGGGCAAAGTGAGCCTCTGGTTTCCCTTTGATAATTCTGGGTTTCTGGAAGTTGGCAGATTTTCCCAAATGGTTGTCATAGAGCTTAGCTTTAAAGGTGGCATCACTGGCTTTGGGGAACATGCACTCCTCTTCAAGGATGGACATGATACCCATGGGCTAAGGAATAAAAAAGATGACAACTAAATAAAATAAGCAATGTAGGCTATTGTTAATAATCTAAATTTATTTTTATCTGAATGTGTAATAGCTCACACACCTTTTCAATGAGGTCAATACAGGCCTGCAAATCCATACCAAAATCTATAAAGGTCCATTCAATACCCTCTTTCTTGTACTCTTCCTGCTCCAGCACAAACATGTGGTGGTTGAAAAACTGTTGCAGTTTTTCGTTGGTGAAGTTGATGCACAGCTGCTCAAAGGTGTTGAACTGTAATAACATCAACAGTAAACAGAAATTAACTAATGCAAAGAAACAAACTATTGATTTTGATGAGCTTCGTTAGCTTTGGATTCCAAACTCACCTCAAAGATCTCAAATCCGGCAATGTCTAACACACCAATGAAATACTGGCGAGGCTGCTTGGTATCCAAGGAATGGTTAATTCTCATCACCATCCACAGGAACATTTTCTCATACACTGCCTTAGACAGTGCACCAACAGCATAATTCACCTAATGAGGAATGTAAAAAGTTAGTAACCCATTCTGGACTTTTTTCTGCTTTTAATTTGGATAAAAAATAGATTTTCTCCTACCTGGGCGACATTTTGTCCCTTGGTAACCCACTCATTTCCCACTTTGACTCTTGGGTGACAGAGACCTTTGATGAGGTCAGCGGAGTTGAGGCCCATCAGATAAGCAACTTTGTCAGCGTCTGTAAAAACATTGCATTATTGATCCATCACATCACAGAGCTTTTCCTTGCTTTCATCATTTTTCTATTTCTGATTCTTTTCACACCGTTTTATGTATCATTTTTGTTACATTAAACCATCACCTTCAGTTCCATCAGCCTCTGCCTGCTCCTCTCTCTGCTTCTGCTTAAACTTCATGTTGCCGTGATGCATGACGGCACCAGTCAGCTTGTACATGCTGTTCTTTTCCTCTTGAGTGAAGCCCAGCACATCAAATGCCTCCTAAATAAGATATTATACAATTATAACATTGTCTGACATTGTAAAGGTTAATCACATTTGACTAGTGTATAAAGATTCAATTCACATCAGTGGCCATCAGCTCTTCAGAGTCATTGATGGAGGCTACAGTCGTCTCTCCTTGGGAGATGAAGGCGTAGTCATAGGGGTTGTTGGTGATCAGTAACATTTCTAAGGAGGGAATGAAAATGTTAGATATTATTTTATCATATTCAAATATATTTGTAATTGTCACTATTTTGACATTTACTGTATATGCTATATTTACCCAAAAGTTCAGGTTTTGCCTGAGACAGGATCTGGTAGAAAATGTGGTAGTCCCTCTCAGCTTTTAGCTGATAGGTCACACGAGACTTTTCCAGAAGGTCTGTTGAGAAATACTTTACTGTGGTACAGAAAAACTGAGTCTACCATTGTTACCATTGTAACTACTGCTACTTACAAGTTTCAATATCAGCAGAGGCCAGCTTTCCTCGATTATCAAAGTGAATGCGGATAAATTTACCCTAAAAAAAGAGACCTGTTAATTTTAGTGAAAGTGATTCACTTCGGTTTGGAAATTATAATATCCAATTTCACAGACACTCACAAATCTGGATGAGTTGTCATTCCTGATGGTCTTGGCATTGCCAAAGGCCTCCAGAGCAGGGTTAGCCTGGATGATTTGATCCTCCAGTGTACCCTGGTTTTGTTTAAGAATGCACAGAGAAAGAATTAGTACTGAAGACAAAGATTTTCATCTTTTATAAATATTTTTAAACTTAAAGCTAACTAAAAGCTATTTCACTGTAATCACAGTAATCTGGGTCAAAGCCTCTCATTGTAACTTGTGACTTAACTGATAGTGTTTTTTTTTTGTTGTTGTTGTTTCTTTTTAATTGATAGTTAAATTGTAAAATAACTATAAATACATTTTCTGGTACAGACCTTTTTTTCCACAGCTGGATCTTTCTTCCCAGCACCTGGGACAGCAGCAATGCTGGCAAAGTACTGAATGACACGTTTGGTGTTCACAGTCTTTCCAGCACCAGATTCTCCGCTGAGTAGAAGAGACAGAAGGTGAAGGCCACAACTATGAGTCTTAAGTATCTTAACCCTATAAGGCCAATGGTATCATATTTGATACACAAAAATCTTTTGATTAAATAATTATCATAGACTTCTGATGTATCAAATGTAATACATCAAAAATCTTACATTTAGAAATAATTTCTTAAAATTTTTCTTTATGTTTTTCAACAAAGGGTGTAATACACACTCAAGTTAAAAAAAATAGGATGTTGTGGCTATTATTTGTTGGACTGGGCTTTAAAGGGTTAAGTAGATTTTTGATGGCTGCATGACTTACGTGATAAGGATCGACTGGTTTTCTCTGTCTGTCAGGAAGAGAAATAAAATAAGAAAAAGAACAATAGTTGAAAATGGCTTCATGCCTTATCTGAATATTTAAATAGAACAAATAAAAAAACAGATCATATACCTGATAGCATGTACTGGTAGGCATTGTCAGAGATAGAGAAGATATGAGGAGGAGCTTCACTCCTCTTCTTTCCTCTATAAGCAACAACCACTTCTTGGTTGTAGACTGGCAGCCACTTGTAGGGGTTGACAGTCACACAGAACAGCCCAGAGTAGGTCTGTGATAATGAGACAAAGGTTTAAGATAAAATACCACTGGGAACAGTCTTCGTCCTATAATGTTTTCAAGTTTTCAACTCACATAGATCATCCATGCTGCGTAACGCTCTTTGAGGTTGAACAGCACAGCTGGTTCATGGAGGAAGGTGAACATCGCCATGTCTTCAATTTTATCAAACTTGGGTGGATTCTGGGGATGGATGTCGCTCTCCTTTACCGTCACAGTCTGCCAAAGAAAGCAATACATTTATAATGGAAGTACAGCCCAGCCAGTCACCTACTCAAAGAAATATATTTATCATCATCATCTTCATATAAATTATATTCACCTTTCCAAACTCAGTTTGAGCAGTGACTTTGTCACCATCACGACTACTGATGGTGGCTTTGACGTACTCAACCTCAGGGTCAGGAACGAAGCACTCTTTCTTCATGTCAAATGGACGAGTTTGGGCTTCCAGACGCTCCTTGTCTGATTTTCTCAGAAAGGGAGCAGCAGTCCCAAACTCTTTCATAGCAGCATCACCCATTTTTCAACCTGTTAAAAATTCACATGTTGAGCCAGAGCTAATGATTGTATTTACTGTCATTTACTATCAACATAAAGCAGTATCATTCAGAATTACTGTAGGATGTATTCAAGAGAACAACACTGCGTGTATTTCATACACACAGTATGTAGATAGATGTAGATGATTTTCCTATGGGAAAATCATTTAAGTTCCAACAGGTACACGCAAAAGAACAAAATTTAACGCCTGATGGAAGTTGGGGGGGCTGTAGTTATGATAAAGAACTTTTCAGACAGAATCAAAACTGGCTTTTACCTTGGATGGGTTGGACTCCAAAAGAGACCAAGTCAATCTGGCTGTTGTTATTTAAACTATAAAACACAGCAGAATATTATTTTAGTTCTTACTTAAAGTCAAATATTTCCTTGTTAAGGCAGCACGTCAAGTGAGTTAGAAATCTTTAATGTGACATTTCTGTCCTATGCCAAACAATTGTTTTTCTTACCTTTGACTGTCTACCTTTAGTCAAGTGAAGTGATGAGCCCAGCAGCCAACAGCCCTCCCTCCCTTAATAAAGGCTGTTTATCCACCAAATATGGGATGAAATTTTGGAGAAAGGTTGCATCTTAAAAAAAGCCAATCTCCTAATTGGGCAGAATGTGCTGCTGCTATTTGTTGCTTTCACCTTGTGACAGACAAGGCGAGGACAATACATGCTGCAAAATGAGGGGAGGGCAATAGGTGGGGTCAGGCTTGATATCAAATGAAACTCGTGTGATTTTTTTATTCATATAAAAAAATCACATGAGTTTATAAACTTTTTAGATTTACAGATTATATAGTTTAAATATTAAGATTTGTTCAAGTTTGGTTTCTGTATGATAAAATGTACTTTATTTGGTATTCACACATTCTCATTATTTTCAGTGCGCACTTACTCATTAGAATCACTATACAGTGTGGTATGGCCTCAGATGAAGCCATTTACAGTACATGACAAGAAGTTCATGAACACTTTCCTGCACTAACATCAGCAATCGATTCATTGTCTTTATTTAAAATCCCACAGACAGGGATGATAGAGCAGCAGTGTTCATGAAGACTCTATGTACTTCAGTGTGCGTTGACAACAGCTCTGGAGTGTTCATGTTCCTGAAGGTTCATAATAAAAATGGCAAAAGTTCATCAAAGGCCAGTCATGTGGAGCAGACATTTCCAGAGGCGCTGCTGAGACAATAAAGTATTGCAGCTGTCACTGAATGTGAGCTAAGGTCAGGGACTTTGAATTATCACTCACCACTGTTCTACCCAGCTAGATCTCCTCCTTTGTCTCATTGTGTCGTTATGGCATTGTTCCCTTTCCTTTGGCCTTGAGGACAAAGATAACCCTGTGAAATTCTTGCCTGATTGAGAAGGGCAGCCTTTGAAGGCAGTGATATCTGAACTGCAGTCCCTGAAGCCATGATGGATAAGGAGTAACAGGTGGATGGCACTAAACATGTATGTAGAAAACTCTCTTTATTCTAAACCACAAGTTTTATATTTTTTAAATTTTTATTCTGTCATCAAATAAAAAGTAATATTAGATCCACAATGTGGTTTTAATGCTGTGGTCATGATCAATAGGTTGCTGCAAATGGGGCTACGTAGCTTCAAAAGGTCAGACCACCCATGCTGACACCTGTCTATGATCAGTGTATTATTATATTCAGTGTTTATAGAAAACACAACTTAAGGAGAAGGATTGGAATTTTGTCATTAGATATAGTCAACTGTCCACTATCAACAGTTAAACCTTTGTGTCAAATTATGTTTGTCCCTGTAAAATGAGAATGACCATAACAAATAACTATGTACTGTGTTTTAACTGAGATGAGGGGCCGCGATACTGGACTTGTTCTCATTCTCAGCTGTGTAAATATTTGTCTGTTTAGTACCCTCTTCCTGGCTCTCATGTCCTCTCAGCACACAGTTGTAGCCAGACTCCTCTAAGGTGGAGCCAGTGGCACTTTTATGGAAAGAACAAATGGTGTCACCTTGATATGCTATTGTTGGTTGTGTGGTGGTGTGAGCTGATTAATCCTAAAGCATTAGCAAAGAGACATTTCTCACGATCCTACATGCTAAGCAGTTGACATAGACATCGGCACAAAGGCTTTTCTGGTAATGATCTTAAAAGGTTGTTAAGTCCTAAAGTGTCAGTGGCTTACACAGTTTTGTTAGTGTTACAAAGTGGATGTTGAACAATAACACAGTGTAATTTATTTGTTATTGTATAATCTCTCTGCAGATTTATTAAACCCTTCAAGGACACAGTCATGTAAGATCAAGGTCAGCATTTGGTGCTAGACAGGTGCCAAGCTGATATCCACCCTTCACTTGACTCTGCCTGACAACTGAGAAACTTCAGTCCATCCTTGCTCCTGCTGCTGATGCACGAGTTACGGTAAGCCTGTCAGATTGAGCTAGAAGCTAGGTTGAGTGTAAACAATGCTGAGGAATGATACATTAATTCCAGTTTCTGCTGTTAGTAATTTATAATGTCTATTTAGTTTTTTAATATTTAGTGTAAGGAATAGCATAACCTTATTGTACCAAATGCTACATAATACAGCTGACTGTGGTGTATCAAATCACAATAAGAAAACTAATATCACAATATCATATGAAAATGTACATTAAATGACAAACTCTGCATTGAACCAGATTTGACTGTTAGAAATGATATAAGACTAAACGCTGTGTGAAACTAAACCTTTAATAAGTCAATTTAACAGCTTTAACAGCTTGCTATGCATCATTAATTTAGACAGCAGGGAAAAGATAATATCATTATAATAAAACTATAATAATGAAATATGACATGTTTACATGTCACCTACTAGAATGAGCTAAAACAATGTCATTAAATTATTTTGTATTAATTCATTAATTCAGTTTACTCTAATCTACAAACTTCTGTCACCATCAGCATAGAATGTGTAGAATGCTGTTCCTAGTAAAAGAACCCTTTTACCCTGTAAAAAACAAGTGGTCAACACTAGCACTGATGGAATAACAATTATGAAAATAATTTTTTCCATTAACAATGTAAAGACACTTTGATAATACAAAATATTGTGACTATATATTTTCATTATACTGAAAGTATCAATTACATTTTCCCAGACAACATTTTTCTGTTCCACCAAAATATCCAATCTTCCAGTATTTGAACCTACAACATCCAGTTTTTGAGACTGACACAGCATAAATCAAATTAGTTCTGGTTATTTTGGACACTCGCAGCACTTGGTTAGGGTTAAGAAAAAAGTGTATTCTTAATAAAGACTTTAGATACATTGTGTTCATTAACTTTCCTCCAACTAAAGTGCCTAAAGGTAACTACCAAAAAAGGACTCTGGAGTTGAACTGGGTCTGTACTGTGTATGCCTACCACCGATCCCAGCTGACTGGGGTTTGCGTTCCCTTAATAAATGTAGCACTTTACTCAAATTCCAAATAAGTTGCATGAAACATAATCCAGCCACTGTTTTCCTTCAATACAAAAAATCATAGCAGCCACAGTTTTAGTTTTACAGGAACATAATTTTTGGGAGACTGGGTTGAGCAGCAACAACTAGAACTCATCTTGAAAACTCCAAACAAGAAAATACACCTGAATCTCCTAAATACAACAATGGTCAGACAGGCAGTCTGGGTTCTGCCTGGTACCATAGTCCCAGGCAGACTATCAGAGACAAACTGAATTGAATTAAGTCACAAGGCCAGAAGGCCAGAAGCAAGAAAATGAGACTTTATTTTAAAAAACTTTTAGATTTTTAGAAGCAGGAAAAAGGATTACAATGACATAAAGTTTAAGAAAACAATGTACTGTACCTTGATGCCACATAATATTTTTTGTTGCAGTTTTATGTTAATAGCAACATCTCATAAAAAAGTCTTAAAACTGACATTTTAAATCCTGTAGGTGGAGGCTTATTGTTGCAATCAACTTATTTTTTACTAATAAAAACATTATTTATTTTGTTATTTTTATGTCATCTATCTAAATAGGGATAACACTAAAAAATGCAATAAATATCTGTTTCTTAAAGTGTAGAACAGTTGTGTGAGAACAAGGTGGCAGGAGTGGCAGACTTAATATCTGTAACCAATTAGTTTATGTCAGCTAATGGTTTGCAGCAAATACTGTTTTAATGCAAAATGTTTTTGAGCTCTAGTCGTAACCTTTTTGATGACTATTGAAAATACAAAGACCAAATGACGTGAAGGCTGCTGAATTTAACCTGTTGCCTTGTACAGTACACCGATTAACCACCAGGTGGTGTTAATGGGTCTGCATTTAACCTGCTTGAAATAAATGAGGACTCTAAATGTTCACTTGAATGCACTTTGCTTTATTCTACAGTTACACAAAGGAGACTACAGCACAGGAGGTCCCAAAGGTCTTAGGTGAACGTCTGTGAGTTTCACTCCTCATCTAGCCCTTTCTGTGATGAAGAACGACAAGAGAATAGACAAAGACAGACGGATTAGAGACAGAAGACCCACAACAAAGTGCAGCACAAAGCAGATCACCTTAACTATGTGTGGATTTTGTTCTGAGCTAAGCTGCAAATGTGTAACTAATCCTTTCATAACATTCAAGATGCTACAAGACTTTTTTATTGAAATTCAGAATGTTTGAAAACTAATTAGGATTTGTAGGATTGGAGGAATCAGAAGAGATTCAGCACTGAATGTATATGAAGGAAAAACTAAGATCATACAGTATTACAGTAGCTAAAGAGCCCAGCTTACGTTTCTTCAGATAGATACTTAAACCATTGTTTTGCTGTATGAAAGTATGAAACAGTGATTCCAAATTCTGTACAAATAATTAAAATTAATCTTTAAAAATAATTTCAAACATGGTACATATATCACCATGTTTTACTTTTTGCGTGAGAGCTAATAATAACTGATGCTTTATTAATTTGGGGGATTCTTTGTGGACAGGCAGCCCCTTCTCTGAGGCGCCAAAGGTCTGGGGTTCAGTGGTTTGTCCAGGCCAGAAGGAACTGGGAATTGAACCCTACTGTTGACAGATGACTGCTCTAGCACCTGATCTACATTCCACCCACAAATAATAGGAAAAGTCCTGTTCACAAGAGGGAAAATGTTTTAACACAACTCAGTGCAACAACAAAATCATCTACAATGATCATAGATTTGATTGGTTGACAGGCTTTACTGTCCCTTTGACACTTAGGAACAAACAGGAATAGGAATAAATTGATTATTTGGGTCACAGGTGCTAAACATGAGATGTTCCTGGTTTTACTCTAACTATACTTCTGTGTGCGTTTCCTCCTTTCTCTCCCTTTCCCTCTCTGTCTCATATCTTTACTGTTGACTCAGAAATAAGAGCAGAACTATTCTTATATCAGAAGCCGTTGTTACACTATATTGTCATCGACCCACCTGTGTGAGAAGAATGACGCTCACACTAACTTGTGGAATTACACTAATAGAGTTTACCATAAAAACACCAAAATAAAAGTGATGTTTACAAAGACTGGTCTTATTTATTAACCACAATGTAAACCAGCTTTTCTGTCTTCATTCATTCAGTTCAATGATTGACAACAGGTCCATCATCTTTTTCACTGTGCTTCTACTTTTCTACAAATATTTAATTTGTGTCATTTAATATTGTATCACCTAAAATATCAAGAGTTCAATGCTGATATTTGTACAACATTATAATCTAATGCTGGTGCTGTCTGTTTCTGAGTGCTTATTCACTGGATGTTAGTGTGACACAACCAGGGCTTGGTGTGGTCATGTGATTACATATAGAGAACAGGAGACTGTGGGAAAGATGAAGTAACATCAGAACATTTAGGATCATCATCATTGCCCTATGTCACTATTAGGTGAAATAGAAATAAATACAAATAACTTTATTTGGGGAACAAAATTAATATTTCTTTACTATCTTATATCACAAATGCAACACAGCTTGAAATCATGTTGTAAAATAGCATGAAAGCAGCAGCTTTGAAATCCAGAGGAGCTCCTTACCTTTGAGCCCACATCGCGGCTCTTGGCTCGCATCTTGTTGACCTGAGACTCTGCAATGTCGGCTCGCTCCTCAGCCTCATCCAGCTCATGCTGCAGTTTGCGGAACTTGCTCAGATGAGTATTAGCCTGCTCCTCCTGTAGAATAAAAAAAAAAAAAAAAAAAAACACAGAGCACTCTATTATATACAGTGACTACAACAGCTTAACAGCTATAAACCCACAACGTATGTACTAATTATTTAGCTTATTGTTTATAAACTAGGCCTAAAACGACTTTTCTGACTAAAGTTCAGTATATCTTATGAACCATAACTGTGAACTACAGGTTTGCAAAGTACTCTTTGAAGACTGAAAACACAGTACAGACACTGACTGAGCACCACTTACAGCCTCCTCAGCAGCTCTCTTATAGGCTTTGACTTTCAGCTGCAGTTTATCCACCAGATCCTGCAGACGTGCAACATTCTTGCGGTCTTCCTCAGTCTGTACAAATCAAAGCAAAGAAAGGGACTCACACGTTCAATAAAGATTCACTTTAACTTCAACACATTCACCTCAATCTATGACAAATAAATAGTTGCATGGATGAAAATAGACTTAAACACCAAAAGTAACCTGGTAGGTGAGCTCCTTGATGCGTCTCTCATATTTACGGATTCCCTTCACTGCTTCACTGCTCTTCTTCTGCTCTGACTCCACCTCATTCTCAAGCTCCCTCACCTGAAAACATTAGAAAGAAATTGACTGATTATTAACATCAAGCAAACCACAGTAAATACAAACATTTCCTCAGGATTTGAAAGCAATGAAATGACGAAAATTTAGTTGGAGTCAGAAACACACCTGGTTGGATTATATTGTTAATTAAAATCCAATTTTTAATTTTTTTTTATTGTGCATGTAGGATGTATCACTTCAACGAAGCAGTGATATATCAGGGGTTATCAGGGCTTTACTGACGATGAGAAACTATAAATAGATATGAAAAATAAATATGCTATAATAAGCCTGTTGAATTCTACTGCACTTGTGGAAATGTACATTTTGTACATTGGATATGTAAATTTCTCTTACCCTGGCCTCGAGCTTCTGCACCTGCTTCTTGCCTCCCTTCATTGCGATCTGTTCAGCTTCATCCAGACGGTGCTGCAGGTCTTTGATGGTTTGCTCCATGTTCTTCTTCATACGCTCCAGGTGAGCGCTGGTGTCCTGCTCTTTCTTCAGCTCCTCTGCCATCATGGCAGCATCAGTAATGGCCTTCTTGGCCTTTTCCTCTGCATTTCTGCACTCCTGGACTGCATCTTCTACTTCACTTTGAAGCTGAGAAGCATCCACCTCTAGCTTCTTCTTCTGGTTTATCAGGCTGGTGTTCTGCATATTTTTGATACAGAACAAAGTGAGTTACTGCACTTTAGAAATAGAAATACTTTTTATTTCTTTAGAAATGCCTTTATAAAGAAAACTAGTCAGTCATGTGTGGTGACTGCAGTAAATGCATCTTACCTGTGAGTGCAGTAGCTGCACCCTCTCACTAACATCCAGCAGCTCTTGCTCAGCAAGTTTGCGGCTTCTCTCAGTTTGCTCAAGAGCAGCCCTCAGTTCCTCCAGCTCAGCCTGAAGCAGGTTGTTGCGTCTCTCAACAATAGCGATGTTCTCTTTAAGATCATCATTGGCCCGAACAGACTCATCCAGCTGTATTTGGCAATCCTTAATGGCATAACAACTAATGTCAGGAATCAGTGTGAATTTAACTCATCATAAGCATCATAGCATCGCAAGCCTTTACTAGTTTACCTTCAGATGTGCATGAACAGATTTAAGCTGCTTCTGGGCCTCAGCCGCCTGCCTGTTGGCCTGGCTCAGCTGGATCTCCATCTCATTGAGGTCTCCCTCCATCTTCTTTTTCAGTCGCAGAGCCTCATTTCTGCTGCGACACTCCGCTTCAAGAGAGCTCTGCAGGGTGTCAATTGTCCTCTGCAGATTCCTTTTGGTCTGCTCCATCTCCTCATCCTTCTCAGTCAGCTTGCGTTCAATGTCAGCTTTAATTTGATTGAACTCAAGCTGGGCTCTTAGAATTTTACCTTCCTCATGCTCCAGGGAGGCCTGGTTTAGAGGATGGTACGGAGTTATATATAACTGCAAACATTTTTTCTTTGAAATGTGTTAAGCATCGAGAAAGTCTTGTACCTCAGCTTCCTCAAGTGCAGACTGGATCTCACTCTTCTCCTGTTCCAGCTGTTTCCGTAATTTCTCCAGTTCATGGATGCTCTTTCCACCCTCACCGAGTTGTTCAGTGAGGTCAGAAATCTCCTCTGTACAATGTCAAACAGTGTGATTAATGTTGACTTACTTCATCACACTGACATATTTCAGTATGTCTACAGAAGCCTGACAGTGTGTGTTACCCTGCAAGTTTTTGTTCTCTCTCTTCATGGTCTCTAGATGATCCAGAGACTCCTCATACGAGTTCTTCAGTTTGAAGAGCTCAGTGCTCAGAGCTCTGGCCTCTTTCTGGGAGCTTTCCAGCTCACACTGAGATTCTTCATACTTCTGCTTCCACTCGGACAGGACCTGTAGCAGAGGCCAGCAGTAAGTGGACGTGTCCCAGATAAGTAGAGGAATGGCTATGATGGATAGTAGATGAGGAATTAAGCTTGCATTAAGGAATGTAAAATATTAATTCTTCTCTCTAAAAGCCACTGCGTTCATCTTTTGCACAAGGCAAGTGTCTATGTTTGTGGGAAAACTTGAAGTCTTTTTACACTTCATAGGCTGCCGCCATGTGTTGCTCTTCAGATCATTCACCTGCAGTACCATTGTCAGTACCAGGGCACCAACATTAAGAAAAAGACTTTAAATTCCACACAATGTGGCGTAATAACCACAGTTAAGGTTCCATCAAGAAATGGACATAACTCCTAGCTGCTCCTAGCTAGATGTGATGTTTTAACACAAAGCGAAGCACACTGAACAAATTCATCGAATTTACCACCACAAATATTTCTTAGTACATCACCTTATCAAAGTTCCTTTGCTTCTTGTCCAGAGCAGCAGCAGCAGCATTAGACCTCTCCACATCCACCATGAGATCCTCAATCTCATTCTGCAGTCTGTGTTTGGTCTTCTCCAGAGAGGAACATTTAGCATTCACTGCCTCCACAGCCTCTTCAGCCTCCTGCAGACGCTGAGCCAGCTTTTTCCTTAAGGAGTCAATCATTCAGATAACTTAATGTTCCTGCACTTGTGCCTGTTTGGTTAAATAAAGTCTAACACATTCAACCACAGTGACTGGCTGCTCAGTCATCTAACAGACAAACTTTTTGTTCGTCTTACATTTTAGTAGGAACATAACACAAACAAAAAGCTGATCTGATAGACAAAGTAAAAAGCCTTTTTAGGAATTACAGATTAAATAATGAATTTAAATCTTACTTGGCCTCCTCCAGTTCCTCAGTCCTCTGGATGGCATCAGTTTCATACTTAGTTCTCCACTGAGCCACCTCAGAATTAGCCTTGGACATGCTGCGCTGCAGTTCAGCCTTGGCCTCCTGCTCCTCCTCATACTGCTCCCTGAGCAGGTCACAGTCATGACGAGCAGACTGCACTGCATGGGCTAATGCATTCTTGGCCTAAAAAAAACATTTCAGGAATGAGTGAACATTGTATTGGATATCAGTTAGGAATTATTGTTCTGTGCTGACAGTACAGTGTACAGTGAAACTTCACCTTGGTCTCCTCCTCCAGTTGTCTCTTTAGGTCTTCAATCTGTTGAGTGTAGGACATTTTTCCTCTCGTCAGTTGAGACACCAGGGAGTCTTTCTCCTCCAGCTGCCTTGAGAACTCACCTAATATTTTGGAAAATGCAGTGTTTTTATTCCCCTTATCATTAATAAATCAGTTCATCAGTTTATGAGAAATGTGTGTGTGTTCTTTTTGTTTTGAAAGCTTAGATTACTTTATACACATGTCAGCTGTCAAATGCATCAAGTTGATATCTGTTTGTAATTTTAAAGTACCGTTCTCTGTTTGAAGCTTTGCTTTTTGCATGTTGAAGTCATTGATGCAACGTTGAGCTTCTTCAAACTTGCACTTGTATTCATTCATCTGATCTTCCAGAGTCCTGCATGTCTTTTCTAGATTTGTCTGAAATTACACCACAATAAATACACAAATAAATAAATACACCCATTATACACAAAATATTATCATGTTGAGTCTATTCACATATGATTACATTAGCACAAAGGTGTTTGTTAGTTTGTCTTGACAAACCTTTGTCTTGACAATATGTTCCATGTTGGAAACCACATCATCCAGCTCCAGTCTGAGCTCACTCTTCTCTTTCTCCAGTTTCTGCTTGACTCTCTGCAGGTTGTCAATCTGCTCTCCCAGGTCAGCAACACTGTCAGCTTGTTTCTTCCTGAGTGTGGCAGCAGTGGCTTCGTGCTGCAGAGTGGCCTCTTCAAGGTCTCTGCGCAGTTTCTGGAACTCAGCCTCCCTCTTCTTGCTCATCTCAATCTGGGCAGCTGTTGCTCCACCAGCTTCCTCCAGCCTCTCACTGATCTCCTCCAGTTCTCTGGACAAGTCTGATCTCTGCTTCTCCACTTTGGCTCGAGCAGCTCGCTCTGCCTCCAGCTCTTCCTCCAGCTCCTCAATGCGGGCCTATGCCAAAATCAAAGCAAA
>OMLM01020205.1:130061-152241 GCA_900302695.1 Helostoma temminkii | reverse complement strand
ACAAATCAAATCTAATGTAAAGTTTGTAGTGGAAAATGAATAGAGACAACGAGACAAGCTGGTTGTTTCTTCTTATACTTTCAGAGCTGAGTCTTGAGCTGTGCAGTTAGAAAAGCACTAAATATTGCCTGTTGTTCAGTCACTCTTTTCTATTCCTCAAGGTCACATAGTTGCTTTGCTTCCAACACTGTTTCTGATTTATTTCACAGACAGCAACTTTCTGTTAGGAAATGCTCAGGGTCGCTATGGTTACCCCATCGTGTACTGCTCTGACGGATTTTGCGAGCTGACTGGCTTTGCTAGGACTGAGGTGATGCAGAAAACCTGCACCTGCCGTTTCCTCCATGGGGCTGAAACCAAAGAGAGTGTGATCCAACAAGTAGACAAAGCTCTGGAGGGCCAACAGGAATACCAGGGAGAAGTCTGCTTCTATAGGAAAAATGGTGAGAACGTAGCTCCTCAGCCAAACACTGAGTCAACCATGTACTTTGAAACATACACTTTCAAATACTGCATTCATGTATAACACTTACCCATAAGTATTTGTACACATGAGAATTCATCATGATGTTTTTCTTTTAAAAAAACTTTATTGACATTTTCACAGGCAGGATTAAATGTATTTAATTCACTGAGGTGACACAGTTATCTTTATAAGAGCAACTCCAGAACACACTCACAGTATGAGCACAGTGAGCTTAGCCACAAGACCAAGTCCTGTTACTTCACTGATTGCTAGAAATCCAATTATCATTCTGGGGGAAACTATCTAGCAATATTGTTTTCTCAGTGTAATAACTTCTTTAATATCCTTAGGAAATCCATTTTGGTGCCTCCTGGATATTGTACCAATTAAAAATGAGAACGGTGAGGTGGTGCTGTTCTTGTTGTCCTTCAAAGATGTCAGCGAATCATATGGAAAAAGTCATCTCTACAGCCAAGGAGATGGTGAGGAATGGCTACATGTGTTTCTCCCTTTTAACAGTTTCACTTTATTTTGTCAAATCACAGATTTGTTTATATAATTCTGATAAAATGAATATGGTACAATTACCTTTATTCAGTGAGTATTGCAATTTTGTTTACAGGTACATTAGAAACTGCTCACCAGAGCAGAAAACGCAAACGACCACACTTTTCCCAAGCTCGAGAGAGGGGGAGAAATATTCTACACAACCTGACCAATCTGTTCAGTAAGAGGGGCAAGAGGACACTGACCAATGTGAGTGAAAACTCCTGGCTTAAAAAGCTGTGATGTACAAGAATCTGTGTATTTAATTTATTATTACTGAACTTTGATTGATTACTCTTAAGATAAAAACATTTGTTCTCATAACAAATGAATATACAGTATGTTTAATTTGTAATGTATATTATGTTAATGTCTGAGTTCAGTTATAGTTATATAGCTATAGTGCCCATCCAAACTGCTTAGACATAAATGAATCTAATCAAGATTCATTCAAAATGTTATGATGATGATGATGATGATGGTGATGATGAAGATGTATGCTCACAGGTTTACTAGCTAGGTTCATGCTGAGCTAATCGCTATATATTCAAACACATAGGCACTGAGGCACTGCAAATTATTTCTTCATTTCCGTTTTCTAATATAGCTCTGTGTACAAGTGTCAGTTCATCAGCTAAGCCCTCTCTCTCCAGCTGTGTCATCGCTTCTCCCACCAGGATGCCAACGAGAACACTGCAAATCTAAATCCCTTGACTTCCATCTTTCCCAGTTAAAGGTCTTGTAGTGCATTTTATGTGTCCTGTCTTTCAGAGTGTGTTCCAGAAACCGTCTCTGCCAGAGTACAAGGTAGCGGCTGTTAAGAAGTCACGTTTTATCCTGCTACACTACAGCATCTCCAAAGCTTTGTGGGACTGGTTAATTCTACTGGCAACCTTCTACGTAGCTGTCACCGTGCCTTACGACGTCTGCTTTGTCAGTCATAAGGAGGGCAGTGACCAACACTCACTTGTCACTCACACCACTATGGGAAGTGACATAGCAGTGGAGATGCTCTTTATACTTGGTATGATGTACCAATATTTGATTTAAATAAGATAAGCAAGAGGATAAGATTTGTTTTTGTTGGTTTGGAACCGCTTCCAAGCCAACAATCATTTATTTATTTATTATTTGTCCAGATAGCAGGTGTCTGTGTAACACTGTAATTTTAAAATAATTGCACATTGCATGCCAGCTGGCCTTCATGTTGATGCCTCTGAAGCAGAATTATTAAAAGACAATAATTTATCTTAAGAACAACTGTACTTTCTAATGCAGCTCCAGCGGTTTCCCTGGCGATGGCTAACACATGACTAAACCTTCTACCATTCCTCACCCACTCAGGGTGTCTCTGTTGCCCTAGGTTACGAATCATAATTAGATTTTCTCTCACTTCATCCCACTTTTCCATCAAAGGAAGTGTGATAGCACATCTGTGAATGAGCTCTCTGACTTCTACTTTCTCAACTAGTTTGTCTGGGAACACGACGTGAGATTTTGTCCTCAAAATTGGCTCACCTGGCATCACATGCTGCTGTGTGATCTTTCTTTTTTGTGAAAGTAAATCTATTGGAAGACACAGTGACATGGTACAGCGATAAAGACATTAACTGTAGAGAACTTGTCATATCCTTGGCCCTGACCTACTTTCATTAGATTTCACGAAAACAGCGGAAGAACTTGACTTGTCAGTCTACAGTAAATCAGAGTGAAAAGTAACACACTGCCCAGCATACATCATATTAACATATATGTCATATGTGTTGTCAGGAAACACATGTGATACCAAGTGCGAAGTGTTAATTTATTCATACATTTGAGTGCCTTTTAACTATAACCAGCACAACAGCTAATCTTCCTGTCCATGTCCATGGTTTCTAAAAAAATTATTATTATTATTATTATTTTAGGATTTGCTAAATTATATAAGATGCCTAACAATCTGAAAGCTGTGATATCAGATTAAGCATTTTAAAAAATCATATATTCTCAATCTGAGCATCTTAGACCTGAATGTATCAAGCAAAGAAGAAATGTTTTTCTTTTTATGTTTTTTTTTCAGTTTTGCAATCCTCTTGTTTTTCTCTGTTTTCAATACTCCTTTTCAGATATTGTCTTGAATTTCCGTACCACCTACGTGAGTCAGTCAGGTCAGGTAGTGTATGATGCCCGGTCCATCTACCTCCATTACTGCACCACGTGGTTCTTTGTGGATCTGATCGCGGCTTTGCCCTTTGACCTTCTCTATGCTTTCAACATCACAGTGGTAAGATTATTGGTTTATGCATCTACGTGTTCAAGTTCAAGTTAGTGCAATTATGCGCACTAACATGAAGACTAGCCATTGTTGTTGTGGTTTGTTATTCTGTCAAAGCGGACGTGATTATGCCCTTACATTTACCCAGTTCACTGAGCATTCTCGTTCCTCTGCTCACTTCAGTTTTATCCTCAAGATGAACACTAGTACTTAGTACTCAGGGATTAGACTTCCTTTGCCACAGGCCAAATAAGGCTTCTGTGCTGATACACCAAGACATTTTTCTAACTGCTGCTTTGGTTGTTGAAAGTGATTGTGGTTAAAACATTTTCCTGTTAAAGGTTATTTTAAAGTCAGAGCAAAAGCTATACAATAAGGATTATTAAAAGACACTGAATTAAGGTTGGAGGAAAAAAGAGGGTTGTACCAGATTATACCAGTAAATCTATCTACACAAAACTACATGTGTAGAAATATGCAGTAAAGAAGGAAGAAATATAGAAATGATATGTTTGTATGTTGTCCTCATACAGACCTCACTGGTGCACTTGTTGAAGACGGTTCGTCTGCTGCGTCTGCTACGCCTGTTACAGAAACTGGATCGTTACTCTCAGTACAGCGCAGTAGTGCTGACCCTGCTCATGTCTGTGTTTGCTCTACTGGCTCACTGGATGGCTTGTGTTTGGTACGTCATTGGACGCAAAGAGATAGAAAGCAGTGACCCTGTTACCTGGGACATAGGTGAGCACATTGTATGTAGGCATTTGACAGCTCCCACATCACTGATTCATCCTTAAATTGTTCTTTCTCACTCATTAAGCTTTGCTGAACCATTTCTAGTGTCTATCCTGGCAACCCCAGTGAGCCAGCACTGCACATTTATATTCATGCTTGAATACCTCTGGATCATTTCAACATTTAGCTTGCCCTCTCAGTTCAGAGGAAGTGTAGGTCACAGACTACTGTCATTATATCACCAGTAACGCATGATGTCAATCTCAATTATTGCACCTAACACACTTTACATCACCTACCAAAAAAGAGAGGGTCTGCCATTATAGGAGACCCACACACACACACACACACACACACACACACACACACACACAGAAAACAGAATAGAAAAACACAGATTTTCTACAATTAGTTATTCCTGGTAGTCTTGACCAACCATCTTCTGACCTCACCCACCAGGCTGGCTTCAGGAGTTGGGAAAGCGCCTGGAGACACCATATATCAACAGCACCATGGGGGGTCCCTCCATGCCAAGCGCCTACATCGCCTCTCTCTACTTCACCCTCAGCAGCCTTACCAGTGTGGGTTTTGGGAATGTGTGTGCCAATACAGACGCTGAGAAAATTTTCTCCATCTGTATTATGCTCATGGGTGGTGAGTTTACTGTTGGTGACAAAGGATTCACAGAATTATGACATGTTTGGCAACGATTATAATGTTACTTCCTCTGCTGCCTCCAGCCCTGATGCACGCAGTGGTCTTTGGTAACGTAACAGCCATCATCCAGCGCATGTACTCACGACGCTCTCTCTATCACACCCGAATGAAGGATCTTAAGGACTTTATTCGTGTGCATCGGCTACCTCAGCAGCTGAAGCAGAGGATGCTGGAGTACTTTCAGGCCACCTGGTCTGTCAACAATGGCATCAACGCCAATGAGGTGGGTTAAGAATCAGATTAGCAGTGTTTGTGTGTTCATTTGCCTGTGGTCTGATTTCTATTATCTACATATTCAGTAAGTTTTCCTGTTACATGTTGCCTCTTGTTAATAAGCAGCTGAACAGTATATGAATTACCAGCTGCGTGGGCTACATTAAAGTATTTTTTATGGAGACAAAGTACATTTTGTGTGGGTGCTAGGTTCTAGATTCAGAAATGTCATCCTTAAAATGGGTCAATTCTCAGGAGTCTTATTCCATTTCCTTAAGTAGACACCATTTTGTTGCAAATAGACTCCAGTAACAATGCCAGAGCTTATCTAGGAGGAGTTCCCTATAATTAGATGGGTAAGATTTGAAGTTGAGAGAACACTCATTAACACCCTCTCCATTACCATCAGTAGATAATTAATTCACTGTTCACTGCAGGTAACAGATACAGCCACTGGTTTCTGAGAAAATGCAGGATCTAACACTAAGTGTATAGTTCTAACTGAGCAGTTTGATGCATGACGTGAGTGTGTCAACCATTAAAATGGTTCAATCTTTTCCCTTGCATTTTTTAATAATGGAAGAAGTAATTAAGTAATTCAGGCTACTTAAAGTACTAGTACCTCAAAGTGAAACACCCCCTCCCTCCTCCAAAATCCCTTTTAAGCTAATGCCTTCAACGTTTAAGTATTTCGAGGGGGGGTCATCTTTAGAGTTATATTAAGTGATTACAAGGGGGGTTAAGGTCTCCACAGTGTCTGGCTTTTAGCTCAATATGAATTGCCTTATTGAGTTAACATAGAACAACACAGCTAGTTTTGATCTGGGTTCATTCAGCAGAATATCTGATTCTTTAGCTTGCTAGATGCGAACCGCTACCTCTGCTGGCTGTGATATTCAGTCACACAGCTGATGTATGAACTTAAAACCCGAATCAATTTACTGCAAGTGGCTATAATCTGATATTAGGTAGTAAAGATGACATGTTAATACTACTATGCCATCTACAAAAGAAGCCTTTTTTCAGTATACAGTAGTGACCCTTTTTGGTTACACGGAGTCTGACATTAAAAATAATTTTTAAAAATCCCTAATTAAAGTTAAAATAAATCTAGAACCTAACAATGCCTTAGCCAAACACCTTTTATTCATCACATGAGCACCACCTATAATACGTCAGCAAAGCTATCAACAGAGAAATAATTTTGAGATTGACAGTTGCAATCTGTTACTTTTTAATTAACAGTGACGTCTCCTATAGAGATCAAGTGCTGTCCCCATGGGACTGTAAAATGCAATGGTAAATAAAGCCTCATTTTTTCCTCTCTTCTTAGCTGCTGCATGACTTCCCAGATGAACTGCGAGCAGACATTGCCATGCACCTGAACAAAGACATTCTGCAGCTGCCTGTATTTGAGCGAGCCAGCAGAGGCTGCCTGCGCTCTCTCTCCCTGCACATCAAGACCTCTTTTTGTGCTCCAGGGGAGTATCTCATTCGCCATGGAGATGCCCTGCAAGCAAATTATTTTGTCTGCTCAGGTTCCCTGGAGGTTCTGAAAGATGGAATGGTCCTGGCTATCTTGGGTCAGTCTACATCAAGCAACAGCAACATTTCCTCTCTTACTCATTTCCCATCTTTAGGCTGTGTTGCACATTGTGGTTACCCAAGTATTTAACCCACAATTCCTACAGGCAAAGGTGATCTTATTGGGGCAGATCTTCCAGAACATGACCAGGTGATCAAGACCAATGCTGACGTGAAGGCGCTGACCTACTGTGACTTGCAGTACATCAGTGTTAGGGCCTTGAGGGAGGTCCTTGGTCTGTACCCAGAGTATGGCAGCCGGTTTAGCTCTGACATCCACCACAACCTCACGTACAACTTGAGAGAGGGCAGTGAATCAGATGTAAGACATGTACAGTTACTTTTAGGCAGTAGAATGTCAATGTGTAACTTGACAAAAGTATACCTATACTTTGCCACCAAGTATAGGATGTGTAATCGCTTATTTTCTTCTTCATTATCTCCAGGGAATAACAAAGTTTTTACGGACTCCTAGACTGTCTCAGGTATGTGCCCTTTCTCAATTATCTTATCTTGATATTTTGTTATGCTGAATGTGGAAAAATGTTGCAATAACTGTCCAAATTTATAATGATAAATATTACTAAGTTAAAGAGAACAGAAAAGTGAAGGAAATATATTAAATATACTCAATTCAGAGGAGACCAATTAGTTAAATCAAAGTAAAAGATTGTACAAGACAAGTCTGCAGTAAATCAAGCCTGAAAAACAATGCTTTTAAAAAGCAGAATCAATCTCGCAAGCTTATACAGAGAGAAAATCACGATTGCACCAAAATGTTTCTAGAATGTAGCTGTATTGTCTGTTTGTAGGTCTTGATCTGTTGTAGAAGACTTTAGCTATTTATCACATTTTATTCAACAATCTGTACGTGCAAATAACTGTTTCACCACATTTGTCACCAGATGCCTCTTGTCTATTGTCTCACCACATTTCTGCCCTACCTGCATAGTGATATATTACCTACAAATGCAGATTCTAGCAGCTTTGGTTCATTTCCACAATGAAAAATCAAAATCTAACTTTCCAACTGTCTTCTGCTCAGGACCAGGTTTCTATGGGTCATAAGTTGCCCTATATCAATGAGGCAGATGATACAGAACAAGGAGAAGACATGAGACACTCTCAGCAGAGGAGAGCACCTCTGCTACAAGGAATGGGCAGCCCTGTACTTCAGCCCCATCTTAGTAACCTGTTAGGGGATGAGCTTGGACATGTCCGCCTCTGTCGGTCACCTGTTCAGGGCAGTAGAGGTCGGAGCCTCTCCCCTCAGCCTTTCAGGGAGGTGTACTCTCCTTCTCATTTGTCCAGTCTTAACAGTGACCCAGGCTCAAACCATCAGCCTGCAAAACTTCTCATCCCATCCATGGCTTGTGCTAGTCCACTGAACCTCAGCCCCAGGTAACCTATTCATCCTGCTTTAACCAAAAGTGAATCTGTAATCAGTCTGCATATATATGAAATTATGTAACACTGATATATGTCTCCAATAGGGTCGTGGATGGAATTGAGGACAACGGTGCCGCATTTCAGTTCAATGTGGAGCAGAGCGAGGCAATGACTAATGTAGCAGGTAAAGTGTCTGAAAGCTGTACAGTGGATATACTGGGTCAGCAAAAACTTTTCAGCTACAAACACTTTACTTTAAATTGTGCATGGCTGAATAAACATTAGGAAGCTGTTCTTATGACTCATGTTGTCCCTCTTTGCTCAAGAACTATAGCTATATAATCTTACTTATTTTGAGATAGCAGTGCATACTAAGTAGTGACAAGGTGAATTTAAGATGAGTTGTATTTCTTAAATTCTTTCAGACCAGCTACAGGTGAATGCCAACCTGTTCCTGGAGACAGAGGAAGTGAAACAGAACATCAGCAAGTTGAACAAAGAGGTATGGCTGAGGGCCAATCTTAGTGGTACAAAAAAGGCCCATGCAATTGAAATATGTACTTTGGTATACAGTAGAACAGTGCCTTCATTTTCAGATGGCATTTTTATAACAAGATTGACTTAAGTAAATATATATTTGTATTAATCTTAGTATTTTTTTTCTTTTCCCTGAATATGGAGTACGTGCAGTATTAACAAGATGCAGTTCTTGACAAATTGTCTGACAGCCAACGTTTTCTTTTTCTTTCTAGGTCAGCAACTTGAACCAAACAGTATCCAATCTGGCCAAAGAGCTGCACAACATGATGCATTTCCTACAGTCTCACTTAGCCATGTTCCATCATACCTCTCCTGTCTCCACATATTCCTTTGGCATTCAGAGGGTTCCCAGTTCTATTGTGTCTGCTTCCAGTGACTGGCAGCCCCATGCCCCTTTAAATAGAGCCACTGGCCTACACCTCCATCACGAAGCTATTAGCCACCCTGCCAGAAATGTGTGGGGCTGTAGTGGGATGCCATCCCAGGGCAGGAGTTCCACCTTGCAACACTCTTCTATCCCTGTGTCATCCTGTTTACACCTCTGCTGCTCTGACACAGAAGGACCCATGGTTAACAGGATGCAGAACCAATGTGGCCGTTTCCAAACATCAACAACAAATCCAGACTCTTCTTACATGACCCACTGTCATGGCCAAGGTGGTCCATCACTCCTGGGCCTCAGTTCTGCGTTCAGTAGCTTTCCAGTGATTTGTAAGGCCTCCCAGGTGGTCTGCAATCCCTCTATTCCCACTGTGAGCAGCTCTCACCCTCTGTGTTCCCCAGTAAATTCTGTGTACTCTCATGCACCTCTGAGTGTTCATATCAACCTTGATCCAACACGTAATCAGATCAATTCCCAGACGCCCATCCATTCCTCAATCACTCTCACTGGCCAGCCACAGTATCACACTGCATTCAGCTCTCTCAGCCCCTCAGGGGTCCACACTTCAATATGCACAGGGCTCACCCAAGGCCAACAGAGCCCTGTGAATGGTCCCAGGCAAAATAACCTAGTTGGATCCAGCCCTGTCCACTTCACACAGGGCCACACATGCTCTCTGCTGGGGCAGGTGATTGACAGAGACTGTAGAGCTTCAGTGACTCAAGAAAGGGCAGACAATAATGACTGTCAGAGTACAAGTAGCAGTACTGCAGTTGTAGAAGTTCAAGCACCTCTCTTGGATATAGAAGGAATATAAAGATGATGACATCATTACCTTTGTGTACTCTTTGACTAAAATGTAAATTTAATAAAATGCCCTTTGCCTATATGCACTACTTCCACAGCTAAAATACATATTCTGTTAATGTTTTTTTATATATTTACATTATTTTTCACTTTTTGTTGTAATTACTCATCTACACTTACCATAAAAGTGTCAGTGTATTATCAGGCTTTGCAAACATAAATGCATCCACATTCTCTCTTTCTCTCTTGCATTTGTGTGTGTGTGTGTTTTTGTGATGAGGTGCACAACAAGATGTCTGAACAAGGTTGATTTACTGTTGACTTCACAACAATTCTGTCACACACAATGTTTGACAAACAATGTAGCATAGTTACAGACATGCAGCACCACTCAGTGGTGAGAGACTGTAACAACAACAGAATGCAAGGGTGGCATGTCATCTTATTGAACCAGAGGAAACCTGGATATGGCACTCTTCTGCCTTACCAAACTAGAAGCTGAGGTAAAGTTCTCATGAAGTAAAGATAGAGAGCAAATCTAAAGTGCAACTGTGCAGTTCACTTCACAGTATTTTGCACTGCACATTTTCCAGCAGTGTGTTACTGTATTTTTATTCTTTTTGTGTATGTGTCATACTTATAAGCACATAAAAAAAAATCCAGACTGGGGTCCCACCATGGGTAATATTACTTAATGCAATTTTCAAGTATTGGAATTAATTAGATTGTTTATTTTTATTTATTATTTTTTTATTGATGTTGTTAAAACAATATTTTGGTGGAGCTTTTACATTAAGATGCAACTTAAATAATCAAAAAGTTGGATTTCTATTAGCTGTAACAAACAAAAAAAAGTTTGAATACTTTTCACAGCAAGAGCCAAGACCAGAAAACAGTCTACTCTTTCATAGTGAGTGTACTTCTAATGTGGCATGTGTCCACATATTTCAGAAACACTGAATATATCTTTGTATCTTGTTGCACCAGTAAGCCAGTAAAGGGTTGTAATATGCATTATAGGTTGCATGTTTCATTCTAAACGTTCTGTTCAGTGGCAACTGGTTGCTTTCTTTGAAAGGTCTTCAAGAATTAAAAACAAGTCCAGCTGCTACTGAACAACCGTGACCTGGATGACTGAGAATCTTCACTATACGCTTCATTATGTCAGTGTGTTTTGAACATTGTCAGGATGTGTATCTAGTTGCTTGCTGCAGTTTTTCTGGCATAGATAATTAAAGTGACATAGGTTCTTCCCTTTGGTTTGATGTTCATTCTGTGGATGTTGATCAGCACTGCATAGTCTCACAGTAGAGAACAGTCATGTAAATGTGGATGTGAATCACATAAAAGTGACTAGAACCAACACAAGGTGCGTGTAGATCACTGATTAACATAATTTATTCTGAATGGAGACGTCCTACTGTTAGTTCCAAACTATTTTGTCTTGTTTGTCCTCCAGGAATTATTGGTGCTTTCAAAGAGTCATTTTCCCTTTTAACTTCAGAAAGTTTCCTTCAGTTACCTGTGAAGGCCCAAGGCGGTCAAATTATTACTTTCTTTCACAAAAAAAGCTACAAATTTGTGTGGCCTATATTTGCTACTTTTATGAACTATTAATTATCTTAGTATCCCTCAGGATTGTCTTGCGGCCCTCACACTAGCTGCACAACCCCGAGGCTAAACCACTAAAAGTAGTACTTTCAAAATTACTAGAGTTATAGTATTTAAAATGTTATATAAAATAAATAATGTATTTGTATGTTGTATTATATATTGTATTTTATTTTTCTTTTTTCTTGATAGATTAAACTTTTTCCTCAAAATACATCCGCAGCTTTTTACATCAGTAAAGTTTTGAGTTTTACTTCTTCTGCATTTTTTTGTTTGTTTGTTTGTTTGTTTGTTTTTTAATGTATTGGTGTAATGGTAATGCTACTTCGTAAGTAAAAAGATAAGAGTACTTCTTCCACCACTGGCAAATTTAAACGTAGCTGTATTAATTTCACTGTACGGATATGCAAACTTCACATGATCTGCACAGTGTTGATGTGCGCAGGTTGGTGTTGTCATTGGTCAGACAGCCGCTGACAGAAAGTGGGAGGCTCCCGGAAAAATCGCTAACCGGAAGGGAAGGCCAGAGCCCAAGAAGAAGAAGAAGAAGACAGCCGCCGCCGATGAGACCTGCGAAAGAAGAGAAAGTATTGTAAGTCAGACAACTTTAAATCATGAAAGATTGGGGAAAAGATTAACCTAAGACTCATGTTGGATATTTCTGTCAGCGAGCTACCGGCCCTATTTAAATACAATTAGTTACCCTCTGTTAAATTTTGCTCAACCGATAAGCGAAGTCCGGGTTTAGCCGAAGTGTCCATCAGACTGGATCGAGAGAGGCTACGAGCTTCTAGCCCAGTGAGATCACTTAAAACGTCTCAAAAGCTTTGGCACGATTATTGTTGAGAAGCATATGAAGCGGGTTATGTCAACAGCAGACACAATAACAAGGCTGTGCCCCGGTGCTGGACAAATATCAAACATCTGACGACGTGGGGCCGAGAAATGTAAAGTTGACTAAGCTAATGACGTTTTCGACACTTGGCTACAGCTGCTAGCCCGGCTAAAGCTAACAAGTTTCCCTTTTTGGAGCTTAGCGCAGTTTTTGTTGTCAATTTACGCTAACAATGGGGTTGCTACTGCTAGGTAATTAAATAACCGGCGATATTTAGCCGTCCTTTATTCCAATAGTTAGCAAACAGTTTAGTTTAACTAAAAGGCAGTGACAGACTGTCTAGGTTAAATTAGTGATAGCGTCTGTTAAAATTTGGTTGGCTATCACAGCTAATGACACAGTCACTAGCCAGTGTAGCCACACTGTGGTTAGCTTACGTTACTGTGATCGGTTACTTATTATCATAAAATCAAGCAACGAAGCTGTCAGCTCTGTTAGTTCAGTTTGCAACTCTGCTAAAGCTAATTACCCCCAGACTAACCAGCCTGCAAACAGCTGCATTTTAACTGTAGCTTAACTGCAGTTAATGGCATTTGTAGTATGTAACATTACTGACTTCTGACTTGATGCCGCCAGTGATGAAAACCTGTTTTACCTTTTGAATAGGTCTGTTGTCAAACTTTTTTTTAATTACACCTTTTGCCTCCAGGCTTTAACATCTTGCATCTTAACTAGTAGTACGTATGTTTCACTGACAGATCAGTAAATGCCATCACATTACATTACATTTTACATTACAGGGTGTCACCACTGCTCATTTGTGTTGTAGTATTGTCATTTTAAGTTGTTGAACTTAATATGTTTATGCAGAGTCTGTTTACATTTAATAGCAAACATATTCTTATACATGTGTATCTGTGTAGCACCTGTTTATGGCTTAATAAGTGTAGCTGAGCATGGACCTTTGAGACACACGGGAGTTTACAGATATTTGCTTGAGCACTTGTTATGTTTATGGTGTGTGGACCTTGCCCTTCTGAGGCGGTGACACATCTTGACAAACCAGCCCTGAAAGTAGAACTGAATTGATTCCCCAGACTGTATACATATTGTTTATTGAAGTAACTTTTTTTACTCAGGCTCTGCTTTGGCACTGTCTGGACTTACAGATCAGTACTGTTAAACAGGCATCTAGGTCTAGAAATGTTCTTAAATTAGCTGATTACTCAACCTTACAGTATCCCTTTTTTAAAATTATTTTTGTAAATGATAGCAGATTCTAGCTTTTGTTTTGATCATTTACCCAGAACTAGTAGCATAAGATAAGTGAATCAAATTGCTTTTTACGTGGCTTTATGAATTGAGAGATGTAGGAAACCTTTCATTTTATTCCAGCAAGCATTCAGACTTACATAAGAAAACAAATCTTCCTTTTGTTGTGTCAGATGCCATAGTGTTAAACGTCCTTAGACTAAACTGTGATATTCAACAGGATTTGCAGTTATAGATACCTTGGGAATCTTGAGGCCTAGTTCTTAAATGTTGAGTGAGAGGTTTCTGGTCATTGAATACTATGATTGTGAGTTTTGTCACAGAGCCTTTCACCTAGAAGTCAAGAAAAATGGAAGTGCATAGGATTTCCTATCGGCTTTGCTTAGAGATAGTGATGAGTATCCTGTTTGCTTTTCCTGAGCTATGTCAGCAGTTTCCTATTCCAACTGTTCCTCTCCCAAAGCCATTCTTAATTAGACAGCTAAACTGTACAAAGGCTTTTGTGGGATAAAGAAATATTCCAGGTTCATTTTAAATGTCTAGGATATTTTACATTGTTCTCATGTTGGAGCTTTTTGCCTGTGAACATATGGTTTCACGTGAGTCTGACAATTTCACATTAACAAACAAAAGAGGATGGTGATGCAGCCCGTCATTATCAGACACCACCAGCTCCTCCAGTACCCCACCCTTCAGATGAAATGAACAGCACAAGTCCCCACTTGTGTTCTTGTAACGGTTGACAGTGATGACAGCTGTAAAAGCAGTACATTTAAAATGAAGGTGTAACTGTTCTTTTTCAGCAGTTTCATTTCATGTTCTCACACTGTTCAGTATACTAATGATTATCTTTTAGTGTAAACAGTAATTGAGGTCTTTGTATGAAATGATCATGTAATAATAATTATTTGTCATTTTTATGCTATTTTTAAAAAAATTAGGCCCCTAAATGTCAGTGAGGAGAAGAGGAACTTTGTCTAAAAAAAATCATACAGCTACAGTTTCAGAGTGACGCTTCTTACCTGAAACACACAGCACACATTGGAGCATGTGCACTATGCAATACACCATGCTCTGTTCTTGGAAACTATTGACAGGAACTCACTGTAGCACAGCGAGTATTTGAATGTGGACAAGGATTACTTTCTTTATTACTATTACTGTATTAATGAGTAATACCACGGTTGTCATTATTTGACTGTGGGAGGCCAATGCATATACATACTGTAGTGGATTGAACACAAATTATTCATAGGTATATTGTTTCTTTTTACCTTTTGATACATATTTTGAAAATATTTGGGTTCATCATATCATAGCATTTAATTTGTGCACATATTCTCATATGCAGGTGTTAAGTGCACTTCAGTCTTGATAAGTGCTTGGAGATTTTCCTTGCAGCAGAGCAAACAGGAGGCCATGATGAATATTTTACATGCTCCCTCCTTAGTCTGTGGCTTTTCTCCTCTCTTTTGCCATGACCCATGTCTGACTGTCTCTCTCTGACCCACTTCCAGGTGGAGGTCTTCAGTGTCCATTAGGTACGCTATCAAAGCATCAGTCACAGGCTGCTTAAGATGTGAGCATGTCTGTCTGAGTATAAGAGAGGGCTTCTGATTGCAAGCCAGTCTGCTCCTTCTGTCTTTTACACAGTACACTGGCATAGGCATTGCTTTTAGTGTTTTGGCACTAAACTGTTTCTGCATCGTACATCAGGGAGCAGACTGTGCACACAGAATTTGATACAATAATTGATTATTTTCCTGTTAGTAGTTGTATTCCACAGCATCTGTTGTTAATAAAAACAAATCTTCAGCAAGGACACACAGAATGTTCTCCTCCTGTAAAGTATAAATTCTTTCTGAAATCTTCTTTTATTGTATTTCTGCTGTATGAGTAGCTGAAAGTACTAAACACATATGCAACCTGTTGTGCTATTTAACAAATCGTTTATCTAAGGCCTTTTCCTAATGTAGTTTTGTCCAAACCCCAAGTTTCTTTGAGTCAGGAAAAAAAAGTTTTTATTAAATTTGAATTTCATACTACACTTTTTTTATTCATTTGCCATCTATCCCCTCCTCATTTTTGTATCCTCTAGTAAGAAGGATGCAAAAAGATGACCTGACAAGTGACAGCTTAGTTTTGCTGCTCGCAATCAAATGAGCACAGACCATATGTTTGACCCAATGAATAGAGTACCTTTATTCATTCCCAAACTCTGCTGCTGCTGTGAAGGATCTTTCAGGCCTTGTGACAGTGAGTAGCTGTGAGTAGCTGCACACAGGTGTCCACACATTTTCTTCTAATATGTATCAAATGTAAACAGGTTTGGTTGCATTGCAGGATTTATTTTTTATCATAACATGTTATGTGTTATAGCTAACTTAGTTTTATGTTTGAATAAAAGGAGTAAAGCACAATGTCACATGTATGTTTTTATAACTGTCATTCTCTGTGATGGTGAATGGTAAAATTACCCTTGTACTAAACAAATAATGGTAAATACAGCCAAGCACCGCAGAAATTACTTTATATAGTGATAGATGTATATAGCATGGTTTGTAGTACACTGTAAAATGAAACATGTCAGTTATGAACATTTCATGGACAGAGCCATGACCCCCCGTCACATGCTGAAGATTAAGCTCAGCTCAGCAGTGGGCTGGGAAAAAGCTTAGCACAACCAAACTTTGTAGACTTTTAGCAGTGACTCTTTAATTATTCTTTAATTCTGTCTTGCTTATTCTTGACATTTTTCTTCTTCTTTTAGGAAAGGCTTTCCATTTTTTGAGCATGCCATGTGTTTGAGCATTATCTTGTTCCAGTCACAAAGCTGAAACGATCCCAAGTATTAATGTGCTCAGCGAGAAAATGTCTTCTGCAATCTTCGCTTCCTGCTTTGAGCTGAGTTGTGTTTCCTGTCCTTTGACCAAGCAGAAGCTGGCTGACCTCATGTGTATCACCCAACTGAAAAAAGATTAGGCAAGGTTTCAGATACTCAAAGCAGCCCAGAGTAAAAAGAGAAATTGCTGTGTTGCTACGCCGTTATTTCTCAAAGCACTTACTTATTGTGAGCTGGGCTGGACGAACATTTAAAAACACTTTTCAAAGCAGCTTCTGTGTTATAGGTTCCTCTTAGTACCGATCAGCAGCCCAAATGCTGCAAGAAACAGTTTGTCAAAACAAAAAATGTTTTTACTGGCGGCTGTCTTCGTTTTATTTTTTACTTTGTGATTAATCCTAAATGTCGAGTGTAATATCTGGTTTTCACTACATAGAAACTGCCACAAAGGTCTTAACACTATGATCATTGGCACAAAGTGTGGCCAGACATCTGTTAAGAGATGAGTCACAGAAAGAAATGTGTTGCTTATGTGAGCTTATGCTTGGGGGAGAGATTTATGAACATTTGTTTGATCTATATGTTACTACTGGATCAGATTCAGATCTACATGTGTGCATGGTTCTCCTGATCCACATAATTGTATGTATTTATTCAAGGTATTCCTTTAAGCAGTTAATCCAAAGCAAAACAAAAGTAAGAATTTTATTATGTGGTGTATACTGCACCTTGTGGAAACAAAAAACAAAAAACTTTCACACACACTATCAAAACAAGCTGTGGGAGCAAGACAGAACAGTTAATTGAGACATTAGGTGTTCTCCACTAGCACTTGTTTATACTAAACATGGGTAAATAATAAACTCTGTGTGGAGGCCCAGTGCCCTGATCATGCGAGTGTTTGTGTCAACAGCTTAGATTTTCTATAGTCTTAGCTTTAGTGAAAGTGCCCTGCTGGAGTTCATGTGGTTATGTGGCATACACTGTAGGCCATATAACAATGTTGAAGGAGTTATCAGTCTGATTTGAGTTTGAAATAGATCTTAAGGTAGTACATCTTGTGTTTTTCAGCTCCCACTGGTGAGGTGTGCTCTTCCTCTGGCTCATCTACCTGAAATCACCCCCATCTATCTCAGCCTGACCCAGCCCTCACCAGCCCCAGCACCAAGCCTAAAGTCAACTGGACAACCTCTCTCTTCTTCCAGCTCCTTCTTCTTCCTCCCATTTTTCAAGACTGCACCATGGCAGGGCGAGGCGGACCAGCACGGACCAACGGCACAGCAGCAAGCAACAAAATCTGCCAGTTTAAGCTAGTGCTGCTGGGGGAATCTGCAGTGGGAAAGTCCAGCTTAGTGCTGCGCTTTGTCAAGGGCCAGTTCCACGAATACCAAGAGAGTACCATCGGAGGTATGAGTTTCTTTTTGATACACTTCTCTTTGTGAGTGTTAGTGATGGCTGCATACCTCAGACACGCATGCACAAGGTGGCATTTAGCTCTTTACATACACTGTGTATACAGTCAAACTGTACAGATGTATGGTTCAAAAGATTTTTGATATTTAAAAGTATGTAATTAATGAAAGTATTTAGCAATTACAAATTAGCATTAAGTCTCATGTCTTAATACAGTGCTGTGAAAAGGTGTTTGCCCTCTTCCTGATTTATTTATTGCCTATTTGTCACACTTAAATGATTAATATCATTAAACTCATTTTAATATTACACAAAAATAACCAGAGTAAATACAAAATGCAATTAAATTATGATTTTATTTATTAAGTTTAAAAAGTGAAGCATGCCAAAAGATCTCAAAAAGCAACACATCGTGCCGTGATCCAAAAAAAATTCAAGAGCAGATCAGAAACAAAGTAATGAACATGTTTGGTTTCAAAGCTGTTTCTAAGGCTTAACTTTGGTATTATTAACAATTATTATTAATATTAATATAAATGTTATAATTAGTGGTGAACATTCCCAGGAGGGTTTGGCCTACCAGAATTACTGTCAGTGACTCATCCAGTTCTAAAGAACTGCAGGCCTCATTTGCGTCAGTTAGGGTCGGTGTTCACGATTCAAGAATAAGAGACTAGGTAAAAATGGCATCCCTGGGAGAGTTTTAAGGCCACTGCTGACCAAAAACAACACAAAGGCTCATCTCACATTTGCCAAAAAACATCCTGAATATCCCCAAGACTTTTGGGCAAATATTCTGTGGACTGATGAGACAAAAGTTGAACCTTTAGGAAGGTGTGCGTCCTGTTACATCTGGTGTAAAACTAACAAAGTATTTCATTAAAAAAGAACATCGTATCAACAGTCAAATATGGTGGTAGTGTGATGATCTGGGGCTGCTTTGCAGCTTCAGGATCGCGACGTCTTGCCACAATTGATGGAGCCATGAATTCTGCGCGCTTCCAGAAAATCCTGCCTTTACAACTGACAACTCTAGTCAGTCGGTCAACAATGGCTTTGTTCTCTTGGATAGATTTGAAAAATGGGTTCCCAAATAAACTTGAGGAACTGGTAATATACTGGGGGCGGACCACCCAAGTGTATGGAAAACATTGTTGCATGTATTTGTTATCCTGTAGTCTGTCTAAAAGTTTTTCAACATCTCAGTCTCAACATGTGCCAGTACAGAGGAATTTCTTCTTGCAGGTCTTTTTTGTTGCCAGGGCCTGTGCAGGAGGACTGGCAGAACCAGATATTTTGCAGCTGATCACCTGACTGTTCAATGAGCCACCTTCCCATACAAGGCATACATGTCTGTCTTACAGCAATGGGCTCAAAATGAGCCCGTTGCTCATTGCTCATATTTCTATGAATATGAATACCAGTAGTATTCATGTAAGTTACATGAAACAGGAAGAAATCAAAAACAACTGTGGGGATTTCCTGGACCTTCTGCTACTGTAGATCAGTAAAACTGATCAAAGCGTTATGTTTAGAGTAAGAATTTAATAATGTGCCTTTAATGTCTTGTGGAAGTGGAAGAGTCAAATTACGGTAGGTTGTGCTGGGTTTGGTGGGGTTTGTTTTTCTGGATTTTGGTGACTTCAGCCTCAGGGCTACAGGTTATGCCCAGCTTGTTTTCAGTCCAACTGGAAAAATAACAGTGATAGGTTTCCTGCGGGGTCAGTTGTTCATTACTTCATTAACTCTACTCACATCTTGCCTTCAGACCTCCCACAGCCCCTTTGTACTTGTTCATATAAATGACAATGAGCTGTCTTTGTCAATAGCCTGGGTTTAACAGGGCCTAGAAAGTAAAAAAAACAAAACAATGCTGAATACTAAAATCATGAAGTTTAAGTATTTTTGTTTTTATATATTTTTAGTATTTTCTTGTAAACAGACAAATTTTTCTTTTACTCACTGTTTGTTTTGCTTTGTGTGCATCCATGAGGTCTAACAAATCCGCTGAGTGCATTTTTGCAAAGCCAAATTTATTGAGATATTTTACAACCCTTTCATCCATGTTTACTGGTTTGTGGTCTTCTTCTTCTTCCCTGCTTTTGATGACACTTTCTTGATATATTAGCACCTGTTGGTCAGTGGACTGTGTATTGTATCATGCATGTGCAAACAGAACTGGGACCTAATCATTAAAAACAGTTCCACTAGAGGTTTGACTTGAAAAAGAAATTTACTGTCAACAAACCTTATAAACACTTGATGATAGATAAGGTCAGCTAAGTTAACGATCAATAAAGGAAACTGCTTGTAATTTGCGTCATTGGTAGATAGGGCTACAAAAAGGATTACTTTCATTATTGATTAATTTGCTGATTAATCATTTTGATGTACTAAATGTTATATCATTCTAAATATTTATCATTGTTTTGTTGGACCACCAGTTTAAAACTCAAAACATTTAGTGTACACTGATATAAAACATAAAAAGAATAGAGCAAGATACTAGTAAAATGTATCTCTGAGGTTCTGTAAGGTCTGTAATCTGTAAGGTTAACCACATGGTATAATGTTTCTTTTTAATTTCATTTTTTCTTTTTTTTTTTTCCATTTCTTTTTCTATTATTTTGAGCCAACTTTTTTTCTTATACCACAAGTAATCTGGCTAAGGGATGCAGGGACAGGATGCATAGTTGCTTATGTTAACCAGGGACAAAAGTCAGCAGTTTTATTTCTACTCAACCTGTGGTCCAGTGCATGCCTGATAAAAGATTACAAAGCTTTAAAGTATGTGCAGTGCTGTCATGTGACAGCTGGCTGAGTAAGCGAGATGAATGCAGCTGTGCTTCCTGCCATTAATAAGCTGCAGTATTTCTTATGTGCTCCGGCTATTTTTTTTTACTTTGTATATTTCAGTGACACTGTATTGTTTCTCTTTCTGACATTTTTTATTGTGCTGTTTTTATCCAAATGTTAGTTCAGGCTGTCCCAACTACAATAATTTGTCCCTACAAATGTGTGTGAACATACAATCATACCTCCTCATATTTAATGTAAATCTTCTATTGCTTCTTTTTATAATTCCTGTGACTGAGTACTTTTCCTTCTTGTTTTATCACAGTTTAAGTTATCAAGTTTAAATATGAATATTCAGCCCTGGAGTTGAGACGTCTGCGATTTTGTGCTTTCTACAAACCAGTCAAAAGAACTTTTCTTTTTCTCCAGCTGCCTTCCTCACACAGACGGTATGTTTGGATGATACAACAGTGAAGTTTGAGATCTGGGACACTGCAGGACAAGAACGATATCACAGCTTGGCACCCATGTACTACAGGGGAGCCCAGGCTGCCATCGTGGTCTACGATATCACCAACACAGTAAGTTACATGGACTATGTCAGGACATCAGCCAAGACATTCAAAAGTCTTATGGCCCTTATCTCTCAGCTTGTGTTGATGATTGTTTAATTCAGCAGACACACAGCTTTGCTCTACAAATTAACTTACAGTCAAATGTAACATTTTAAAACTAGCAGCTGTGATTTAGAAACACATGATTACTGCATTATTAAACACACTGTGCTACTTTTTTTTTAAAGGATACATTCACACGCGCAAAGAACTGGGTGAAGGAGCTTCAGCGACAAGCCAGTCCAAATATTGTTATTGCACTGGCAGGGAACAAAGCAGACCTGGCCAACAAGAGAACCGTAGATTTCCAGGTAAAGAGAATGTTTTAGAGTTTGACACTAAAACATTTACTTCTTGAATAAAATTCTTGAATAAATGAATATGTAGCTTCAAACTGCTCATTAGAAACGTGTGATTTGTTTCTTTAGGAAGCACAAGCATATGCAGATGACAACAGTTTGCTCTTCATGGAGACTTCAGCTAAGACTGCAATGAATGTGAATGAGATTTTTATGGCTATAGGTAAGTGATCCTCAGCACTGATAAGACAAGACAATTAAAATGCCTAATGTCACTGTGTGCATCAGTATTACATAAGTGCCTTTTCTCGGGTTTATGGGTGGTTAATTTTAGCTGAAGCTGAAAGAGATTCCCAGATGATGTCGATTTCTTTCCCTGACCTAAACCTCACGCCTGAGGAGGGCCAACACGTTTTCAGTTGGATTTAAATAGGGATGTCCAATACCACCCTTGTGTACTCATACACATACTAGTATAGCTTGCAGCTTGTTGACAGAATGCACCCGGTGCTGGTTTCTTCTCCTAGCACATCTCCTCTGCTGTGCTGCAATCAGAAGAAAGTCTTCTGCTAGACACTGTATGTCAAACATACAAACTAATTAATTAAGTCTAAGATAGTTTTAAGAACAAGAAATTACAAATATTAGATCCATTTCTGTTTGTTTAGTGCTAAATTAAGAACATATCCTCTGGACTAAACACACCTCAAAGCCGTGCCCAGCGGAAAACTTGTACATATACTTCATCCCTACATCCCTAGATTTAAATCAGGTGAACAAGGGGGCCAAGTCATCTTTCAGTCATCTTTAAAGCCAGTGAAGCACTGGTGCATTTGAAGATGCATAGTGCTGCATTAATATC
>OMLM01020205.1:70883-130041 GCA_900302695.1 Helostoma temminkii | reverse complement strand
AGTGTTGCAGTAATTGTGATCACAGTTCTTAGAGTTATTGCACTTTTCCGGTAATCACAGTTTTTATGATAAAAAAAATGCTGAAACTGCAATTTTATTAAGTACTTTATATCGGCAAGTACTAAAATGTAAGCACTTGTACATATACTTCATCCCTACATCCCTAGATTTAAATCAGGTGAACAAGGGGGCCAAGTCATCTTTCAGTCATCTTTAAAGCCAGTGAAGCACTGGTGCATTTGAAGATGCATAGTGCTGCATTAATATCATGGTCTGTTTGAATGCTGCAGACTTTTTTGTGCCACTGCTTCAAGAAAGTATCTCCAGACACTGGCAAAAGTATTTGGCATTTACTTTCAATCCATCTGTTATTCAAAAATGTCCAGGCAGTTCAGCATTGATAATAGCAGCAGTCATTGCACCACAAACACTTCGCTGACACCTGTCCATCTTGTTTTTTATTTATTTGAGGCTGTGATATTCAGCCTTTCTCATGTTTCAAATAGCAATGTGAAAAAGGATGGAGGACCTACCACATTGCTCTAATGCAGGTTCCACAAAGCTGAAGGGTTCTTGGAAATATAATTCTTAACTTGGAGTCTTTAAAATACATTTTTTCCCTAATCAGTGTTTTGGTTATGTTAACCCTTCTGAAAGAACTTTGAAAATGTCTGCTCAATGTCTGTTGGGTCTTTTTTGTACCCATTTTTCTTTTACCACAAAAGAACCCACATAACAACTGCACATCAAAATATGATGCAGATAAATTCTACAGTGGATACTGAAGTCTGATCCAATGAATGAATAATAATAAATAATTGAATTAGACTTGAAAAAATTCAGTCTTGGCTAAAGATTATCTGCACACTCATTTTCCAAAGTGCCCTGGGGCATCTTAAATGTCCTTATTTTATTCACTCAAATCACAGGAATTCACTTTGCGATCACATGTACTATTTGGCATGAAAGTATTAAATCCACACATTTGAGTGGCTGTGGCCAGATAATGATATTTTTGCTCTGTTGATTAACTAAGCAAGTAAAATGTGTGGCTTTTCTTACAGCAAATTAGAATTGGGAAAGTAATGGAATTGATATTTGTTGCAGTCTTGCTGTTATGTTCCCACTGCACATATTAATTGATTGTTAATTCTACCTCACAACAGCCAAAAAGCTTCCCAAGAATGAGCCACAGGGTGGAACAGGAACTGTGGGACGAGCCAGAGGTGGTGTGGACCTGCAAGAAGCTGCCCCACAGGGTAGAAGTGGCCAGTGCTGTGGGGGCGGGAACTAACTAAAATAATAAAGTCAGCTGATCCAACCAGTCTACAGCTTTGATCAACCCGACCAGATATTAGCCAGCTGTCAAACAATGTCCCATTGGTCAAACCAAACAATGGTCGGACCAACTACCCTACGAGCAACACTGCACCAATTAATTGTTTGGCAAATGAGAGTCCACTGGCCAGTAACCTGCCAGACCCCACTGATGGTTCCTACTGATGAACCAAGAAATCAACCCACAGGCTTATTTACAGAATCATGTTTTAACCCCAGGACTTGTAATCTATGACTTCTCTATTGACGATGGACACTTGACGTCATCTTAGGGGGAAAAAAAACGTCCAAATCGTGGAAGAAGGAAAAAAAAAAAAGCTCAGTCATTAACGACGGCACTTAATATTGCAAATCACCTTTGTTTCTGTATTTCTGTAGAGGGGAAAAATAACACAACAGGAAGGAATATAAACAGGCTAATTGGCCCTGTCCTTTCTCTTCTGCCCGCTGCTTTTACTTGCACCATAAATTTCTTAAGTATTTCCATCATGATCTCATGACACTTGTACACTTCCAATCCAGGTGCATTCAGCAGTCCTTTGTTTTTCTGTCTTGTTCCTTTTTGGAAAGAACTAAGGGAAGGTTTGCAACAGGAGAACAGGAATGGACAGATATTTCCTTCTTGATAGAGCTGTGTAGATTGAATTATTACATTGTTATTATCACTTTTATTATTACTTCAAACTCTTTGACTGTTCAGTATAATTTTAAAGCCAACATTTGTCTACCCATGGTATCATACCATATGAAGTAAATAGAACTTTATTAACATTGTTACCCATAAATAATTTTAGCATTAACAATTTTGAATCATCATTGTACATTGACAAATACATAAAGAAAGATTTGTTTTCCTGACCGAAATCAGAACTGTGTATTGAAAACATATTGCTGTATTTGTATCAGAAGTTTATAATCAGTCAGTAGTTACTGTCAAAACAATATCTTCCCAATCTTTACATGATGTTTTGTCAACCTTAATTATTTTGTGATGGATTTTTTTTTTTATGTCTTAATTTTTTTTTTCTGAAGATCTATGGTATTAAATGCACTGGTTCTGTCTCATCTTTGAACTGAGATGTTATCTTGAGCTTCCTGTTTCTTTTCTATTTATTTTATTCATATCAGGGAGGAATTGCTTTCACCAGTGTTGCCATCATGTTATTGCATCAACCACTAGAACAACAGTATGTGCACAGCACCAGTGCTGTGCAGGGCATAATGGCGGCAGGTGGAATAGAGAAGGAAAAAATAATTTACAAATAAACAAGGGGAAGGTATATTTCTATTGATGCTGGATTCAGTTTCCTGAAAGGTTTATAGAAATTTGTCATTCTCTAAGTATATGTTAGATTGTTCCAAAATATCAGTAAGATTAAGGATCAACACAAATGTGTCTTCTTTTGTGGTAGGATTTTCTTAAACCTGTTGACAACTTCTAAATTATGTGAATAAGATGTTATAAAATAGTGCCAACAGCATGTGGTGAGGTTTTTATAATTTTAATAAAACCTGAGACCTAGTCATTCTGAGTGCAGAAACAATTAATAATAATTGAATAGAATAATTTAAACATACATTGACTGTTTATTCATTTGCTCCTTGAAGAACTACATTACCCATGATTATGGTGCTACACCAGCGCTGTGCTGCGTACAAATGCACTTGTAATAGTTGTGCTACATAAGCTAATGTTATTACAACAATGTGTAGAAAGGTTATGGTCATACAACAAGGACTATTTTAAGGTCATATCTTGCATAACACTCAAATCTGATTTATTGACATACATATATTAACAGAAAAGGTGTCAATAAACATATTAGTGCAGTTCATGCTCTGATTACCCATGCTGACACCTCTAAAGAATAAAAATAGTGCCAATATTAGTATCTGTTTTAATTTGAAAAGGTCAACCAGAAGCTTTCTGAACATACCCAGTGCGAGTTTATGGACAGAGACACTTTTAGTGCTTGTAATCAAAACTTTACATTATTAATTATCGTAGGAGTCCTGCCCTCTGGTGATCAAAGTGACTAACTACAACTGCAGCTCACTAACGGCAGCAATGTGTAACCAGTAAAGACATTCAAAATAAAATCACAATATAGGCCGATTCCATGTTTGTGATGTGAATGTGAAATACAGTAAGACAGTAAATTGTATAAAAGCAGAGGAGTATGAATATTGTCTGTTGATGCTGTGTTGATCATTTGTTTCTGTTTCCCCCAAGTCATTATTTAAAGATGCTCAAAGGTCTGTTGTCACTCTAACCTCATCTCTGGGGAATCTGTGTTTCATTTAAGGGTATGACAATCAGATGAGTCTTTATTTAAAGAAGAGAAAATTAGGTCCTCACTATCGGCATCTGATCTTGACAATGAAGGTTTGCAGGAGTGTGTCATTGCAAGATCATTTCCATAATCGGTAAACGTAAGATTGTAAGCTTTACAAATGTTCAACTCTCAGAAAGTGACTGTATTTGCATCACTGTTATACTATTCCTTCAGTGTTTGTCACGTTTTCCAATAGTGTCCCAGATGAAAAACCTATGTGGAGGGAGAGGAGTTGACAAATGTCAACTTGCAGTGTCGTCTGCACAGCAGACAAAGAGAAGGTGCATGATTTCTCCACACTCGTACTGCTGCAGTACGATCAGCTGCATCAATGACCTTGAGCTTCTGAAGAACTGTAAAGACACAGACCTCCCTCAGATGGAGGGGGTGTCCTTCCATCCGGGCCTGTTCCACCTGTGGTCAGATGGTGGAGTGTGACAAAACAGTCTGCAAGTATGTCATCTGTCCTCAATGTCAGGCTGAGTTCCGCTTTGTGTTTGTAGCTTTCTCTTGAGTGTCTGAAGACGAGCTCTTACTTCAGCCCCTGCGCTGACGGTGTCGCCCTAGGACAAACCTCCATATCTGTGTGGCACAGACGCTAAGAAGGAACATGCTAATACACAGGTTAACTTCTCAGTTTGTACACTAATTTATTCTGTCACATCAGACCTTCCTTATTCTCATTTCAAATGAAGCCAAAAGTGTTAGTTTAATTCAACTTGTTTACATACGCTGGCAGCACTTGAACTGTCTGTTCTGCTTTTGTAATTCTGCATAATACACTGGTTTTAAAATTGTAACTGAAGTTTGTGTCATAGGATGATGATCATTAATAACTGGATCCTTTGGATTACATTAATCCATGCAAGGTTAAAGTTCAGAGCTCATGATAAGTTTGTTTGTTTGTGACAAAAGAGATTAATATTAAGACTAGACTACATCCTAAAATGGAAAAAGTGTATCCAACACTCAAAAAAAAATCACCTTACATGTTATGTATCTTTTTCCTACATACATACGGCACAACTTTCCTTAGATCTGTAAGAGTTGTAAACATGCTTGCTGTAAACCATTTACAGATACAGAAACTGGGAGGTTTAAAGAGCAAATCAAGCAGCTAACCTTGAGACAGGGGCTCAGTAAGCTGAAGAGAAACAGCACCAAGGATGAGCTGAATGAGCCGCAGACAACCAGCAACACAGCAGCAGGTCATCTGAACCTGAGGCGCACAGTCTAGTAAGAGATCTTCAAACACAAGAAGCTAAGATGAAACAGATGTTGTTTACTTCCATCTGCGCATCACTGCATCTCATCACTGCTTCAGAAGACAGAGACCAGGATGCAGGAAACTTGGGCTTCGCTGTGATCCACAAATAACTGTCTGAGACACTGACACAGACCATTATACAATGAACATTTGCTGAATACTGGCATATATACTGGTTCTGTCTCACTGTCCTCGCACACACACTGTGTCAAACCAGCAATGTTTATTATGGTTTTGGCTTATTACACAAAAACACAAGAGACTCTGAAAAGTAATTTCCATTTCTTATGTGGCTGTAGATTCATTCATTCACAAAATATGATACATCTTTATACAATCCAACAATCACATAGGTTTTCTATAAAATGTTAAATGTGTACATTTTAGAGAGTTTAGAGAGTTATGAGTTTTTATTTTTCTGTCAACTTTATGAAACAAAAAACTTAAAATAGGGAATGTGATAAAGAAGCTGTCAGTTTGTATCCCTGAACTGACTGTGTGTCGTGGAGGTGAGTGAGTAATGCTACTACTAATTTTCTCTCTAGCAAGACACTAAACCTTTGTTCTATTTTAATTCCCAGTTTCAAGTTATTTACATTTCACATAATGATGAACTATGGACTCAGCTGGATCATCCAAAAATAAGATTTCTATGTGGGCACACAAATAACATTATAACCAATATGGTCTTATCAGCATGTACAATCTTGTCAGCCTCTGCCTGTAGTTTATGTTTTATTGAGCTTGTGGGATCAAACACTTGGACATGAAGTAATGGTGAATTAACATTGCTAACTCCTTACTGACACATATGCTGTGTTCAGGATCATGTTTCAAATCTGATAACAATAATTTGGATTTCTCTTATTTGACAATACATCATTAATTATGAGTTCATTATATTTTAATACATGTGATAATGAGGTGCTGGCAATGTTAATTCACTGCTGACACGCAAGATTGGAAACAGGTATCCACCACCTAGTGTTTCCACTCACAAAGAAACTGACCAAGCCATCAAAAAAGCGTTTACACTGGGCACCTATCTTGAAGCTGATTTACTTTGTCCCTTTGAGTGTGGGACTTCCAAGTTAAGCAAACCTTTAAGTACCACATTTAAGTAATCACAAGCTCCATTTTACTAATTAGCTTTCTAGGAGATTAACATTAACTTTAAAATTAACATCATTAACTGCCTTAGCAGATCAGATGTTTAGCTGTCTGAGGTAATTGTTTTGTTAAGCCACCACTCTTATGGAGAGCTTTATGTACACAAGTCTTCAAAATAAATTCTAGTATAGTAAAATTAAAGGTAAATTACACATAACAAATATTCACTTACTTACATTTCACTGTGTAGTAAGTTGTATTTGACTCAGTCCACACACAAAAATCCACAATGAATAACTGAATGTGAAGTGTCACACATCCTGACTTCAGTACTGTGGAGGAGCCATGAACATCAATATGTCACAACACATTTAATACTTTGCCATCATGGGTTATTGTATGTAGATAAACGATTAAACCTCGATATGACAGGCCTTGTTCGTAATGGACACGCAATTTCTGGCTTCTTGAAAAAAACATACATCTTGGCGTTATACTGCTGATTTCTAAAGCTGAAGTCGTGTTGAGTAGTAGTAGTAGTCTAAAATCAGTAATGTGCATTATCTGAGTTATTATGTGACCGTTCACCATCTCTGGTCTGATGAATACAACAGTGAACGCAATTCGGTTGGTAAACATTGCTGCAATCCTCTTAACTTGTATTTTTCCGACAGCCCCTGAAGGCAGCGCATGGGCTAAACCGGAGCTGAGGAAGAGTCGAGCAGCGTGGATATGTCGGACCCGGCGACACAGGCCTTGCAACCCCGGCTTCTCCAAGCCCAGTCTGCTGGGACGGCTGGGTCCAGCAGTACCGCAACAAGCTCCGGGTCAGGGAACAGTGATCCGGCCAGACCTGGACTTAGCCAGCAACAACGTGCAAGCCAGAAGAAAGCCCAAGTCAGAGCTTTCCCACGGGCCAAAAAGCTTGAGAAACTTGGCGTATTCTCCGCATGCAAGGTAGCTAGCATAGCTAGCCAAAGTTCACCACAACAAAGCACTCTCCGGATACTGTTAGCATTGGTGTATGTGAGACAGCAGATTGTAGCACGGTTACGGCGCCGCAAACAAAAACATAAACAAATGTCGTAATGAAGTAGTGTTAACTTTTTGGCTAGTTAGCCTGACAATCTCCAGCATAGCTGTAACGTTGTTATTCCCCAGTAAATCTTGGGCGGTGCATTCAGTATCGGCTAGCCTAATGCTGAGGTTTCGCACTGACAGACAGTGCAGCAATTGGGTGAGGTCTTTTATTTGGTGTTCTGCACATTGTTATTCTCAGGCTAGCGACACATGCAAGTGTAATGGATGGAAAAACCCAAACCCACCGTCAGCCCCTCGTATGGACCTGCAGCAGCAAGCAGCCAGCCTGAGCGAGCCGTGCCGCAGCTGTGGACATGCTCTGGGTACAAACACTCCAGCACCATCAGCGAATAAAGATCCAAACTAGTGACTTCTCATAGCGTAATGTTGATTCACTCCTTGTGTGTTTTGTTTTTGACTAACCTATGGTCATGTTTACAGCTGATCATGTGTCTCACTTGGAGAATGTGTCTGAGGATGAGATCAATAGACTGTTGGGGATGGTGGTGGACGTGGAGAACCTTTTTATGTCTGTGCACAAAGAGGAGGACACTGACACCAAACAGGTCTACTTCTACCTTTTCAAGGTAAGCAACGTGTTACAGGAAGAACAGGCCTACCGGTAACCAGGAGCATGATATTTTTTTAGTCCATTTCAGCGTGTATCGTCACATCATGTGTCATTGATATTAATTTCTGCTTCTTTTGCTGTAGCTGCTGAGGAAATGCATCCTGCAGATGAGTCAGCCAGTTGTGGAGGGGTCCCTTGGAAGCCCACCTTTTGAAAAGCCCAACATTGAGCAGGTAAACAAACATCTTCAGGTTATACCTGAATTCTGCTGGTTTGTCAGTATTAGCTGTAATAGTATGTAGTGGTAGTATGAGGTGGCCTTTGTTCAGCATCTTGTGGGAACAGTTTATGACCACAAACTATCTTATGCTCGGATTCAGTATAAAGTATAACTTCTCATTTATGTTATTTTGCCTCATCTTTTCCAATCTCTTCTAATCCACAGGGGGTTTTGAATTTTGTTCAGTATAAGTTCAGTCACCTGGCACCAAAGGAAAGGCAGACTATGTTTGAACTGTCAAAGATGTTCCTCCTGTGCCTGAACTACTGGAAGCTGGAGACACCGACTCAGTATCGGCAGCGCACCCAGAAAGACGATGGGACAGCTTACAAAGTGGACTACACCAGGTGTGTGCATGTGTTGTTAGACAGCCAGGCAGCAGGACAATATTAGGATCTTTGTTATTGCTCTTAGTTCGTATATAAATTGTAAGTGTTTGTATTTGCTACATTTCTGGATTGAATCCTGTTATAGGTTTGTACAATGACACAGTTTTTTCCTTGTGACACACAGATGGCTGTGTTACTGCCACGTTCCCCAGAGTAACGACAGCCTGCCACGATATGAAACCACGCAGGTGTTCGGCCGCAGTTTGCTCAAGTCCATCTTCACTGTGACACGACGCCAGCTGTTGGAGAAATTCAGAGTGGAGAAGGATAAACTGCTACCAGAGAAACGCACACTCATCCTGACACATTTCCCCAAGTAAGGGCAGACACTTGAAGTACTGTTGTACTTTACTGAGGGTTAAGAAATTACTTAAAATATGTAGTGATCCCATTTCTTGGTGTAGGTGCTACTTTTCAATTAGGAAAAATTTATTTAGATTTTTACTGGGTGTTCCCCTGCATTTTTAGAAACAATATGTTGTAAAAGGTCAGAAATGTATTTGTGCTTATTGTGAGTTTACATGTGTGCATGAGAATAATGGGCAGGTTGTTTTACTCGCTGCAGCCATGTGTTGGAGACTCGTCTGCATTTGTTACATTTGTACATGTTGTCATCAGGTTTCTGTCCATGCTTGAGGAGGAAATCTATGGTGAGAATTCACCCATCTGGGAGGCTGACTTTACTATGCCCGCCTCAGACGGCACACAGCTGGGCCATCAGACAGGTGAGGCAGGTGTACTGATTAATTTGTGCTTTATAGTAGATCAGATAGTACAAGATCACAACAGGGAAATGTTTTGTCATTAAGATTTTGGGCTACCATAAACATAAGATCCTCTGGCCAATGCTCAGTCGGGCCACTTGATCATGGGACTGTAAACACAGAGCTGTTCTCAAGCAGAACGAATTACAAGTCTCAAATGTTGCAATGTTAATCCCAGTAACAACCATTATCCATATTGGACACTGAATCTGAAATCATCAACAGTTTAGTTTTATGGTATTAATTCTGTTGATCCCTGGAGAAGTTTCAAAAGAAGTTCTGAAAAGATTAATAGCTTCAGTTTCAGACAAAGACTAAATTTAAATTTTTAAATTTGAAATATAGTCGTTTTCACATTTTGCTCTGGACAATTGGGTCCAGACTTTAAACGGAGTTGCATTTTCACACATGCAGCATCCCCCTGGATATACTCCATCGGAAATGCGTTCTAACATCAAACAAAAGAATCTTTTTGAATATGGTGAGGGAGGGTCTCTGTGTAGAGACGGCAGGAGGCATGACGTGACACAAAAAATACACCTTAGTAATCAGCTGTGTTTTGTTTACAACGCATCAAAGTAGGGCCAATGACCAATCACATGATTAGAAATTGTGCGTTATGTATGTAGCCGCGGCTTTGTGAAGGAGAGAAGTGCGATACAACAACAGAAAGCATGAGAAATATCTCTTATATTTAATAGTGTTGTACTGAGCAAATCGAGTGAATGTGAATGCCCACTCACATGCTTTACCTGCTGTGTTCACACGGGCATCGCACAGACTTTGTACTACAGAGCTGGCAGGATAAAGTCTGTGTAATGTTCGTGGACTGACTCAGATTTTTGCATTCTCACATGCAGCTTGTCCGGAGTCCAGTTCATGTGTGAAAGCAGCATATTTTACACTGTGGATTCAGGTTACTGTTTCTGTAACATTTTATGTGATTTACATGTGATGTGATTGGAGAATGATAATTATTAGCCAAGTGTCTTACTTGTCTATTCTTATTACTGCAATGACCAGTACATCACATAGTTGAGTTTAAAAACCTTTAAAACTGTCAAACTGATTGAAACTCTTTCTGAAACAGCAGGAGCAAGAAGCTTTGGATGTCAGTCATATTTTATAGCATATTCAGTACAAGCCTCAACACAATGTGTAGAAACTGCTTCACAAAACACAGCATTGTATAAAACTGACAAAAGGAAAATATCTCAGGAACTAACAAAAGAGAAAATGCAACATTTCACATTACAGATAAGGAAAGGACAGCAATTCTTGCTTGAATCTTATTTTGTCTTTATGAAATGTTGTTTTTTCTGAAAACCTTCTCTTTTGTTGCATTCTCTGAAATGTGATGTTCTGTCTTTTGTTATATTTTCTGTTGTGTTTTGAATCTCAGGGTCAGGAAAAGTTGCACAACAGCAACACCTTTTTTAGGTGGTTCTGACTCAGTACAAGTCATACAGATGTAGTGTTTTGGTGTCTACAATGAATATCCATGCATAATAGTAAATACAGTATATGAATGATATGGTTTTATGGCTGTTACCACAGTTCCTACAGTTTGGACTGAACTGTACCTTGGTGTGTCTTAATTGCAGTGATCAGTCCTGCTGCTGTGTCGGGCTCTCCTGCTCTGTCCAAAGGTCTGAGCAGCGTCTCCTCTCTGAGCAGTGCTGACACTGGAGGTGCAGAGTCCATCACAGGTCTGTAAGCGTTGCTCATGTACACTCAATGTACACGACAAACCTCTTATCCGCTGAACTGACTTCAAATCCCCTCATTGTTCAGGAGAGAAACGTAAACTTCCAGAGGCGTTGACCCTCGAGGATGCTAAGCGGATCCGTGTGATGGGAGACATTCCCATGGAGCTGGTCAATGAAGTCATGATGACAATCACTGACCCTGCTGCAATGCTCGGACCAGAGGTAAGTTCAGGTCATACGTTAAGGGAAAATGAGAAGTGCTATTTTGTGACACTCACAGAATATTTCTATTGTTAGACTAACCTGCTGACTCCAAACGCTGCCCGTGATGAGACTGCCAGACTGGAGGAGAGGCGTGGCATCATAGAGTTTCACGTCATTGGAAACTCACTTTCGCAGAAATCCAACAAGAAGATTCTGATGTGGCTGGTCGGCCTGCAGAACGTCTTCTCTCACCAATTACCTCGCATGCCCAAAGAGTACATCACACGACTAGTGTTTGACCCGTGAGTAGGTGTTCTCATACCTCACAGCCTTCAAATGCCTGTGCACTGTCCTGATGTCTCCAATTTTTACAGGAAGCACAAGACCCTAGCCCTTATCAAAGATGGCCGTGTCATTGGAGGCATCTGTTTTAGGATGTTTCCTACTCAGGGCTTCACAGAGATTGTCTTCTGTGCCGTCACATCCAATGAGCAAGTTAAGGTACATGACAATTTACTCATGAGAAATGTTATAAATAGATCAGAAAGGTGCATGTCAACTTTTCTGCATTTGTAATTTACCTTTTTTTTTGTTTAAAAAACTTGTATATAAATAAATAATACCGTATTTTCATATGTTTTTTCTTCACTAAAGAAAGAAAACACCACAATACCTTTTCAGTATTAACTTCTTTCCTTTGACTTTGCAGCCACTCAACCTTTAAGAGCATTTTAACAAAGCAGTGTTATTTGAAAAGGTCACAACAAGATCTGTTTGTAATATAAATGCCACATTTTGATCCTGTTTGCTCTCTGGTGTTTTAAATTTAAGGGCTATGGAACACACCTGATGAACCACCTGAAGGAGTACCACATCAAACATAACATCCTCTATTTTCTTACATATGCTGATGAGTATGCCATTGGCTATTTCAAGAAACAGGTACTGAAGGCATGACCTATACATTAGCTCTGCCAGTGCCCTCTCCCGCTATCTCTCCTTTCTATAATTTGTTCTGTCCTCTCAGGGCTTTTCCAAAGACATCAAAGTGCCGAAGAGTCGATACCTGGGATACATCAAAGACTACGAAGGAGCAACGCTCATGGAGTGTGAGCTGAACCCGAGAATCCCTTACACTGAGCTCTCTCACATCATTAAAAGACAGAAAGAGGTACATGAGCTCTTATTAAAACCAAAACCCGTTTTCTGCTCATAATCTTATCATTTTAATTTTTCATAAATCTGATATTGTGATATCAGATCATTAAGAAGCTGATTGAGAGGAAACAGAGCCAGATCAGGAAGGTTTACCCAGGCCTCACCTGCTTTAAAGAGGGAGTACGACAGATCCCAGTGGAGAGTATCCCAGGCATAAGTAAGTGTCTGGATTCTGTACGGTGAATAATATTTAAAATTCTCATTTCACTTACTAGTGTTTTATTTTTTTAGGAGAGACTGGTTGGAAGCCTAGTAACAAGGACAAAGGGTAAAACTGTTAATGTTTTTTAATATCAGTGTTGGAATCAGGTTCTCTTTACATGATTGTGATTGTGTATTTTGTTTTAGTTAACTTTCTGAAAACCATCATGCTGAGCGATATAGTAATAAAAACAAAAAAACTGTTGTTTTTTTAATCATGTTTTACATTTTATTGATGTTCCATATTGTGCTGTGTAGGAAAGAGGTGAAAGACCCTGACGTGTTGTACAACATGCTGAAGAACCTCCTGGCCCAGATTAAAGTAAGTCACCTGTTGACACTCGCATAGATAAAGAGAAGTAACAAAAACTCATGCTAACTTTCATCTGTCCTGAACAGACCCATCCTGATGCCTGGCCCTTCATGGAACCAGTGAAGAAATCGGAGGCTCCAGATTATTACGAGATCATTCGCTTTCCCATCGGTTCTGTTTGATTACACAACTTCCTCCTGTTTTGTTTCATTTCTGATTATGCCACACTGATTTTTTTTATTAAACTACATTGCTAATTTAGTCTCTTGTTTTCTTGTTTGGTTTTTGTCCCCACAGACCTGAAAACCATGACAGAGAGACTCAAGAACAAATACTACGTCACCAAAAAGCTTTTTATTGCTGACCTGCAGCGAATCATCACCAACTGTCGTGAGTACAACCCTCCAGACAGCGAGTACTGCAAGTGTGCCAATACCTTGGAGAAGTTCTTCTACTTTAAATTAAAAGACGGAGGCCTAATTGAGAAATGAAAGTGGCCACAGATTTATTTACAGATTCATTAACAGATGAGGAGCAACTATCACTGCTGCCACATACCATGGCAAAAGGGATCAAAAGGAAACTACTGCTAGCTATTGTCATATCTGAGTTTTAAAAGGGTATGTATATGACTGACAAATTTTTGCAAGGGAACCGTTGGACTTGAACAAACATGACTGTTTGGAAATATCAGAGCTATTTGAGCATTACAAAGTGTCAAAATGGCATTACCTTTATCCTTAAAGTTAACTTCCATCATTTTTGGTTTGCCAGTATTCACAGTGAGTTAACAGTCTAAGTGAACATCAACAATAAACAACAAGTGTACCAAAGCTATAGGTCCAAGTTATAACGATGACACTCTTTCAACAGTTCAATATAGTTTTGTCACATTTAGTGATATTTGTTCATTCCAGTTTGATTATTACTCGAGCAGGAGTATTTGTAGAGTAGAGCTCTGTCACAGAAAACTGGACCTCGGGACCTAAAGCCACGATGCCTTCCGTTACTGAGAGACACTTGAACATCCCGGCCATTTGTATGGGTGTAATGATAAATGTTCTTTCAGAGGTGACGTCCCTAAGATGCTTAATGACAGGTGAGCAGTACTTTGTATAGTACTGACACAATTTAAACAACACACTGATGAGAAATTAATCCAATGCAAAGGTTAGCTGTAGACAAAGTGAAACCCTACAACTTCATATTTTCTCTTTTTCTCTGTTTTTTGTCAGAAAAGCGTAATTCTCATTTGAAATCTATTAACATTATTTATGTTCTTCTTTAGATTAAACAAATGATTATCACAAGTAGATATCAGATATTTCCAGCCGCCTTTTATACAAATGTTTTCATGTTCACAACAGCATATTAACACCAATAAAACATTTAATTTTGCATACTGTTTATGCACCATTTTCCACTGGAAGGGTTTTTTTCCACATTATTTGTGATCACACATTAGTGTAGCTTTTGCCATGCTTGCAGGTTATACTCTAGTTGATGGCATTGATTTGTTCTGTAGTGCAATCACTTCCACACATATGCTAAAATGTCTGTTTAGTGAATAGCCACATTTTTTTGTGGTGGTGTCACAGGTTTATGTTAAAACCCAAACATGGTGGGGGAGTCCTCATAGTGACTCTGGGCTTTGAGTAAGAAATTTCATCACAGGACACAAACTGTCATAGGTATTAATGCATGACAGTCAGTTTTCATAAAAATAATCTTTTATCCTCTGCTGTTGCAGGTTTTTTTTCACAGTGTTACAAACATTGTAATAAGATGTTGGAAACATTTATATGTTCACAGTTCAGTGTCAAACAGTGCTTCCACCTCTTTTATGGGAAGTTAACTGTCCAATGCTGTTTGAGCCTGCTTGTTGAATGTTTCACTGACTTGTGTTTGTTTATGTGTGTGAGTGGATGTTTATTTTGTACTTGAATCGTGACTAGCTTTGAATTACTGAAGTGATGTCAATGTTGCATAATTCAGGGTTGTCAATTGCTCACGTTCCCTCAATCTACCTATGCTGCATTTCAGATTTCCATAAAAGTCAGTTTGAGTGAATTTTCCACCTGTTTGGAGGATGGCTACTGTTGTGGTATAAATGCCATTTACTGTAACTGTAATACACGACAATAAAGGTTTTTATGAAGCATTCAGACGTGCAGTTGGTTTCTAAGCTGTGAGAATATTTCAGTGCAACTGGTAACCATCGTGACTTCACTTGATACGGTTTGTCATGATTTTGAAATCACCTACCAAGTACTTATAAATCAGTTAAACATTCAGACCAGTGTTAAAGTCATAAGCTTAGTACATCACTAATTTCAGTATCCAGAACTTAGCCATTTATCTCTACATTTTCCTCATATGTGAAAATATTACATACAGTCCAAATTCCTTTGATATAATCATCCTTTTTTTTTTGGATAAAAAAGTAGATGATAAATTGTTTTGTTGCTTACCACAATTGTGACCATGTTGTATCTCTGACAGTGGATTAAAAAAATGCATCCATGGTGAAATATAAAGGTGTTGTGGTAATATTATGTAAAATGTTGTGTAACAACAGGCTCTAGGTTTTGTTTTCCTGATGTGAAGCTATGGGAAGGGCCCAGTAAGGGTATACATGCAAAACTTGGCAATGTTTGCAGTGGCCTTTCCCTTTTCACTTTTAACAGCCACCTCATCTGTAAGTCACATGCACAGTTTGAGATAAGTCTACAATCACATGTGGACAGAAGGTTTGTATAAGACTTAAAAGTACTGACTGTTGAAATTCCAGTTTCATCTGTTCCTGCATAATGGAGACGGTTATTTGTTCTGGCAGAGCCTCCCTGAGTAGGGCCAATCTGCAGCTACAGAGAGTTTTACTTTTGTTTCTGTGTATACGATCGCAACAAATTTTAAAACCTCATGATGGTTTGAGAGCAGAATGCTTCCTGTATCATTTTGTTTAAGTTATTTAACCAGAAACATTCTTGTGATGCAATTTGTGCACTAATAGTGAATTAAGTATAGTATTGTATAAATTTTTTAATACTTAAATGTGACAAATACTGAATCATGATACATTCGGGGCTCAGCTACTATTATTAACCAAGAATTTATATTAAATATTGGTTTGAAATGATTTAGAATCAGATATTCCAAAATATCCAGGTAATGCTGCATATCTGGTTGTTCCAGAAGCTGTGTGTGTTGTTTTTCTTTGCTTTTTATTACTTGGTTACATGCATAAAGTTTATGGTGCAGCTAGATGTACCAACATGTTAAATCTAACTATAATGCTTTACAAATGCATACTTACCATTCTCTACTGTTTACCATTTACTGTAATATGAGGGAAGTGAACATCCAGCTTGTCTGTTGGGTTTTTATTGCATTTATGTCCTGCAAAATGACATGCAACAAAATTCAACGGGTCGCTAAATAACCAGAGGCCAGAAACCCCAAATTAAAGTCGTTGGCATTAAAAAAAAAAAAAAAAACAGCCATAGAATTTCCCTGCACTAACAGGCTGTAAGTTTCGTTTTCCTGACGTAATGAAGAGCAACAGACGGGGCCCAGTTAGGGTACACACAAAAACACTGGGGACTTTTTCAACACTCGACAAAAAAAGAACTCGGCTGCAAGTCACTAAATGCTAAATATATAGATAAATATTTAAATATGTGGTTTGTTATTGTTCTATTTAAAAGGGATTGTGAAAGACCTGCTTTATACCAGTTTAGTGCTGGGTTTCCTTGTCACTGCATAGACAGAGTACCTGTTTTACCTCAAGAACCCCCCTCAGTGGGGCCATCTTCCTGAGTTCAGAGGTCTTTTGCTTTCATTTTCTTGTATCCCGTCCCACAGCTGATCACAACAGAATTTAAACCCCCAGCTCCTGCTTCATGTGGTGACAGTGGAGAAAGAGAAGCTGAAAAGACAACACAGTTGACTGGTGAGTTATTAAATGCAGACATCCTTTCAGTTGATAGATAGATAGGTGATCATTTCGACATATGATGATATGGGCTTTACTGCAATATGAATATGAATCTATGTAACTCTAATGTGATTCCGTAGGATGAAAGTGTAGGATGGAAGAGTTTGGACTACGTAAATATCAGCAGGAAGTGGTTGAAAGGGCTCTTCAGGGAGACAACATCATTATTTGGCTGCCAACAGGAGGTGGAAAGACTCGTGCTGCTGTGTATGTGGCCAAAAGACACTTAGAGACCACACCACAGGCTAAGGTGGTGGTCCTGGCAAACAAGGTACCCAGAATGCACAAATTGCAGAAACAGCTGTCAGAAAAATAATCAAAACATAATGAAGACAGAGTCTGATGATTCTCGGTTGAGTAGGTTTTACTCGTACAAGGAGCCGAACCTGCACAACAGGGCTGCACATGCTCGACTAACTTCAGTTAGCTGTTACAAAGTTCTCATACAGAAAGAGAAACATATCTTACACAGGATTGGACTGGTTCTTATCCTTCTCCATGTGTCCAGCCTCAGCTTGCTGATGCTCCAGCAGCTGCTTAACCTTGACCGTGACGCACGGTGATACTCCCTGCCATCCTATCTAGCACACTTCTGCAACAAACATCTCAACACAATGCTCTCTTTTAATACATAGTGAAGCATACAGCATTCTTCAGTCAGTAAGGTGCAAAAACAGCTTAATATAACATCAGTCGGTTCAGTACAATATTCATAATAATGAAAACAGTGGTTAAAAACAATAGCTCAGCTATGATCACAAAGTAAAGATAGTACTATTATCACAGCATGTATATGTTTCTGATGTATTCTGTACCGTAGGTTCATCTTGTAGACCAACATTACAACAAAGAGTTCAAGCCTCACTTGGGTCGTGATTACATCCTGGCGCCGGTCAGCGGAGAAACTGAGCAGAAGGATTTCTTTGGGAAAGTGGTGCAGGACTCACATGTGATCATCTGCACGGCACAGATCTTATATAATGCTCTGATTAGCACAGAGGAACATAAACATGTCGAGCTCTCAGGTCGGTAAACTTCAGAGGTCTTGATCATGCTGTTATGATGACAAGGTGAATTTACCCTCCATGGTTCCTTACAGATATCACTCTACTGATAATTGATGAGTGTCACCACACTCACAAGGAGACGGTCTACAACAAGATAATGAGATGCTATGTGGAGAAAAAGTTGAATAGACAATATCCGTTACCTCAGATTCTGGGCCTCACTGCATCACCGGGGACAGGTGGTGCAAAGCTCCTGGAAAAGGCTGTGGAGCATGTCCTGCAGGTCAGGGTCTATGTAATTTATTATTTATTAATTTGTTATTAGTAAGAGCCATTCCGTCTGCTCTCCCACAGCTCTGTTCATCTTTATGTTTCTCTCCCTCAGATTTGTGCCAACCTGGACTCTGCCATAGTTTCAACTAAAAATTACGCCCCTGAGCTAGAGAAGGTCGTACCCAGACCCATCAAAACGTTTGACATTGTGGAGGAAAGGCCTAATGTAAGCAAATGTTTCCTTCTATATTTAAATGTCAAAACTACTACTTTTAAAATTCAGAAAATCTCTTCTTATTAATGTAGTAGAGACAAAAACAGTATTCTGTCTTTTAGGATCCATTTGGTGAGCATCTGAAATGGATGATGCAGGTGATACATGAGTACATGAACCTACCTCCTGACCTCAGACTCAGACAGTGTGGAACACAAGAGTATGAGGCAGATGTGGTGCTTCTAGAGCAGCGAGGTAAGAGCGGTTTTCTTTTTCCTCCTATAATGTAACATCATTGTGGTACAGAAAACATTTGACTGATGGCAATGAAATACACAATGCAATGCTTCTGATGACACTTATATATTCTGTGTGTATTTCTTGGACCAGGGGTAAAAGACGACAACAGAATGCTAGCACAATGTGCAATCCACCTCAGACAGTACAATGACGCCCTGCTCATCAACGACACCCTGCGAATGATAGATGCTTACTGCTCCCTAGAGGACTTTTACAGCTCAAAGTCTATCACTGCCATTGATGGAACAGACATATTTCTGGTGGGACTGTTCCAAGGTGGGATCTCAGATATATTCATCTTGAAATGTTTACCTGTACAATTTTAATTAGGGTTCTAGGTCACAATGAAAATGTAAGTAAATACTACTGTATTTGTTACACAGAGAATCAGGTGGAGCTGAAGAAACTGGCTCAGGATAGTCGCTATGAGAACCCAAAGATGGGTAAACTTGAGAGCGTTCTGTTGAAACAGTTTGGGCCAGATGTGCCATCAAGGGGCATCATCTTCAGTAAAACCCGTAAAAGCACTCACTGCCTAAATAACTGGGTCCTCCAAAATAGAGCCTTACAAGAAGCTGGCATCAAGTCAGCCATCCTTACTGGGGCTGGCAATGGCATCACTTACATGACACAGGTGTGATATTCAGTTCATTAGCAAGTTCTGTATGGCTGTGTGTTACTGTTTTCTATAATACCAGTAATTACATGCCGTTATTTGCATACTTACTTGTAGCACGAGCAGGCAGATACAATTCGCAAATTCCGCCAGGGTTCTCTCAACCTCCTGATCTCCACAAGTGTAGCTGAAGAAGGCCTCGACATCCCTGAATGCAACCTGGTGGTGCGCTATGGACTGCTTACAAATGAAATTGCCCAGCAGCAGGCCAGCGGACGTGCCCGAGCACAAGACAGCCAGTATTCAGTGGTCGCCAAGGCAGGGGGGCGGGAACAGCGCAGAGAGGTCATTAATGAATTGCTGGAACAGCTGACTGGAGAAGCCATTGCTAAGGTTCAAGCTATGAACCTCCAAGAGTTTCACAGGAAGGTGAGGGTGCATTGCATTGTGAATCCTTACTCTATGTTCTCTACATTTATTCCATCGCCCTCAACTATTTTGTGTCTCCAGATAAATGAACTACAGAGGGAGGCAGTTATTGCCATTAAAGTTGCAGAGGGTCGCAAAGCTGAGAGGAGGAGTCGCTACAGTGCTTCCAGTATTCAGCTCTTGTGTCGAAACTGTTTCAAGTCTGTGGCCTCGGGCAACAGCATTAAACTTGTTGACAATGCGCACTATGTCAACGTCAGTCCTGACTTTGAGTGAGTTGAACTCCTTGTGGGATAAGGGTTTATGCAAAAGTATATTCAGGCTGTATTTTCAAAAATATCTTTTCTACTCTAATCATGACTTGTCTTTATTATCAGGAGACACTACAAACTTGGTGGGCAGTTGATGCTACCGAGGACATTTGAGGACTGGGAGCCTGGGCGTACCATCATTTGCGATAATGGCAACTGCAACAAGGTACAGTGGAGCTTCTGTCAACTCTTAATTTATTTAAAATTCAGAAGTAGACACTGTCCTGCTAAAGGAAGTTCACCAACAGAACCAACATTGGTGCTCACTGTGTTTTCTTATATAATACTGTATATTCACAGCAATGGGGATATGAGATGAAGTACAAGGAGATCGCCCTGCTGCCTAATCTAGCCATTAGTAACTTTGCTATGGAGACTCCTGATGGCAGGACAACTGTGAAGAAGTGGAAGGATGTCCCTTTCCCTGTTGAGGACTTCAGCTTCGAAGAATACTGCAAAGACAACTTCCCTGACATCTTGGATTGAGTCACCAACAAGAGAGCTCTGTGTGGGATTTCCCCCACTTCACTCTACGCTATTGGTGTTACTTTGTGTGTGCTCATTTAAAAACATCACTGTACTGTTTGGGGTGCTTCTGATCACTTACTTAAAGATTCACTGTGCACATGCTAGCACTTATGTGTGTTGTGGAGAGAGACAGTGTGCTAAAATCCATTATGCAGCAATCATGCTTGAAATTACTATGACAGCATTGTTTATGCCCAAGGTCTTAACTCTCTTTTCATGTTTGTGTGTGTATTTCATCTGCTTCAAGTGAAGCACAAAAAGCACAAAATGAAATTTTCTGTAACATGAATCTTAACTATCACGAACACTTAACACATAACAGTGAAGATGATTCCTCATGAACTCACTTTTATCTGTTATAAGCTGCTTTTAATTGTCTCATTTGTATTTTTTTTTTTTTTTACATTATACGTGTTAATATGTTCACATCTCTGTGTATACTCAAATAATAAATGATCTATTGATAGTGATTATCTGGTTTATATCTTTTAGTTTAGGTTAGTTTTAACATTATGTATCATTATCCTCCAACATCTTTATCCTTCGTTATCCTCAAACTGATTTAGCCAGTTTATTTTATTATAATTTCTTTTGCTGTAACCAAACTAAAGTGGAGATGATATTTAAATAGTCTTCAACATACATGTATTTTGTAATTGTTTTGCGTACATCAACCACTAGGTGTCAGTGTTGATTAGCCAATATCCCCGTTTCCTCTCTGTCACCTGTGTGACCTCTAATAAATATGAATAAACCCAGGATTCACTGTTTGCGATCTTTTACTGAAAACAGTGGGTCAGTCATACGAGACGCTCAGGTTTCAGCAGCGAGACTGAACCTCCAGATGTCCTGTAAAAAGACAGATGAGGACAACAAACAAATAGCCCTCTACTCACATGCAAAGATTTGATGATGTTCGCTTTAGCAAGGCACTTTATCCCCAAACTGCTTCAGGGAAGTGCCCCTTTTTCAGCATGTGTGAGGTGATGTGTTAATGCAACATCTGCAAAAGACAAATGTAATTTGACCGAGAAGGCATCGCCATATTTTTTCTAGTTTAGATCTAAACTGTGTTTATTTAATGTAAGTTAAGGTGTAAGTGTTTTATGAAGATAGAAAGAGCTTTAAATGTTTAAAATGCGTACTCATCGTTGCTTATTTTGACTGCAGCATCTCACTATGCTGCTTCCACATCACTGGATCATTACAGGGTTATGTATTTCAGCTTGGATCATTTAACACCATCTAAACAGTCTACATAGAGGAACTGATTTATTAGACTTGCAAATGATCATTTAACACACTGGCTTCAAAGACACAGTTTTGTTGCATAATAACCTCACTTTCCTCAGACACAGCTTGATTTTAGCAATCCAAAGAATCAGCTAATCCTTTTCTGTTTGATTTTAATGCTGTTTTGTTTACATACAAGGATCAAGCTAAATATACAGTATCACTGCTTCTGCTATATTGAGCATTTTCATAACAAATCTACAGTAGGTTATGAAACTAAGGCAGCTGGCAAGGAAACCATTGATTTCAGGCTGGCAACTGTACTGGGTGGATTTATTTTTGACCCACAAACATTGTTGTGTGTCTCTCCAGGCAAGACATGATTAGGTCAACTTCATTGTGTCACATGTGCCGTAATCCTTTCAAATCTGGCAGAGAGCTAGAGTCAGTGCTGCCATGGACATAATCACACTAAAAACAGGCTCTGTTCCGGTGTCATGCCTGACTCAGATTTCGGCAGGCGGAGAGGAGCTATATGGTCTATGATTTTCTCTGATCAAACTCAGGCGCTATAATCAACACTGATTACCTCCTTTTACTTCCCCAACTCAACACCCCATGCATCTTAATTGCAATTAGCTTTCTTCTGAAATTAAAGCAGCTTGGAGTAGTTGAGCAAAGGATGACAACACTGTATGTGTGTGTGTGTGTGTGTGTGTGTGTGTGTGTGTGTAGGCAGGCTTCCTGTCACTGTTATCTGGGGCAGCTTCCCTATTGTATGTCTAATCTTATACAGTACATAAGCACCAAATGAGTCAGGTTTGAAATTTGCCTTAGATAGAAAAAATGCATCTTAATGAAAGACTGACTTAACAGTGAGTCTTATTAATTTACAGAATCCGGTCAGTTTGCTAAGTCATAACATGGGGCTTTGGATTTTATTAAAATGCAAAAGTAAAATGTGGAGCTTTTTTCTGTTTGACTTTTGGGTATGTTTACATAAAACTATATGAAAATACTCAGGGATTATGAATATATTGATGATTAAAAAACAGCTGTTAATTTGTTCTTGTTTGGTTCATTAATTGATTAGTTGACTGAGAGAAAATTTCTCCTTGATAATAATCACTCAGTGTCACCTTGGCATCTTGGAAACTATGACAGACATTTTCCCTTCTTCTGGTGTTTATTAGTGTAAATAATAATCAGTAGGATATATTAGAATGAAAGCATTAGTTGCAGCCCTACTGTTATTCGTTTATTCTTCTGAAACTGTCTTTATATATTCAGTTTTCACCTGTTCTAGCACAGACAGTTGTGTTGCCTAATGTGTGATTTTGACAGGTCAATGGGCAAATTAGCTACTTGCAATGGAAAGTTGGTGACCTGCCGACCTTTATGTTTGGACAACGTAAGGAAGCATCATTATAGAAGGAACCTGACCAGTTAGCTGAATATTTCACAATAAAATAAGGATTTTATTTATTCAGAGGCTTTTTCAACCACTTAACACAAAGTAAACTGAGCTAGTAAACAAGAGTTATTGCAAAATGCGGCACAGCGTGGCACCTTCATTGTTGGAGGGCTGTTAGACTGAGCTCAGCTCTTAGTGAGTGTTTACTTCATTTATTGTTTTACTTTTAACGTTGTAGCTCTGGAGGAGTTATAATGTTAAACAATTTAATAGTAATGTGAATTAACCAAATGCTCCTGCTTTACCCTTAAATGCACACATAAAGACATATGGGCAAGTCCACCATTTACCTTGTTTTCTTTCTGTATTGAATCTCTTTTAATACAGAAAAATGCGCAGGTGGTCTGACTCAGGTGTATTGGTGACAGTTTGAGCTTGGCCAGGTTTCCTGCAGGACTGAACACAGCAAAGCAGTTTAAGAGTTGAGATTAAGGCGTACCTGCCTGAAGTATGAAGTGGTTTATTCAGGTAGGTTGTCCACTGCGTGTCATGTACATGTTGCAGTAGCAACCTCGACTACGTGGTTATGTTGTGTTGACCAGATAAATAAAAATTCATAAGTGCTACATTTAGACCAAATTAAATTGTTAAATCATAATACAAAATTTTATCCTTAGTTGAATAATAACATAAAATCTCCACATACTGCTGAACAATGCAGCGCTTGTCATGTTTGTGTCACCTTGTGCACAGTTGTGTTAAGCTTGGCACCATTTTTAGCTAACTAGATATTATCTTCTTCAGATAAGCTAATATAGACGTGTAGCTTTTTCTGGCTTGTGACATGAGCTGCTAGCTGTGTTATGGAACAAGCACCATTCAGGTTGTGATGACTTTTCTACAACTAGGAGATATATTGTGAGCTGATTGAAGTCACTATGTTACTTGTTATGAGATGATAACTTGTACTGCTCTAATTGTACTGCATGTTTTTAATGTAATGTTAATTTGGGGTGCTTACAGTAGACAGTGCCTTCACAAAGGAGCAGAGTTAATCAGACAGAGATGAAGAGCTGAGGGAGGAAGCAAAGACGAGTACAGCTTTGCAGAACTAGAGTCAAACAGCCAGCAGGCCAACAGGTGAATGCAATATTATAGGAATGTCAAGCACATAACACTTAACACATACATTTCCTACATAATTAATATAAAGTTATATAGGCCTATTTTCTCAGAAGCAGGATAATAACCATCAGGAAACAATTTAAATCAAACACACGGTACATTATACACTCAGTGGTCACTTTATTGCACACAGCCGTAAAATGCAATCCAATCCAATACAGCAGCTCGGCCATGAATAGCACTTAGGTTTTAACTTCTCAGTTTTTACATGAAACCAAGCAGAAATGTGATAATTTTACTGTATGCTTATTATTGAGAGTGATAGAGTACTTGAATTTTTGCATAATATTTTCATCTTTCCAACAGTTTCAACTTAAAAATTGTGAAGTTATAACTTTGTTAAATCTGCAATAACTAATATTTTAGACATTTTCTAAGAAATGAAGTATAAATGGGACCAGACATGTTCTGTCTTAGCTGTTCTAGTCAAATTCATGTTGCTCTGGTACAGTAGAGTAGATTTTTCTGTTTTTTGGGGGGTTTTTTTGGTGTTATGGCCCATATCTGCTACATGGCAGTGCAGGCCCAAGTGCAAGTTCTGTCACAGAGAAGAGACTGCACACGCCAGACCCGCTGCGGTGCTACCAAAGCTTTACAGCTATTATTACTACCATGTCTTCATCAAAATGGAAGCCACAAATTACTCACACCCTTTAGATTAGACAGTCATGCTGTAACCTCTGCACTATATGACATTTGTGTCTTCACATTCAGTTCACTCGGGTAATGTTTACACAAGTAGCTTATGCCACTGCAGTGTTACTTAGTGTTACAGAAACACTTTAACTTTTAAGCTAACAGCTAATGGCAACTAGAATACCACTTGTGGTGCTATATGTGTTGGACGGGAAGGGCAAGGAGCAAAGTTGTAGCTGTAGTCTTTTTTTTGGGGGGGTTTAAAGGAAGCCATCTGGAATTGGTTATTGCCCTTGGTTTGCATTAGCGTTGTGAATTTGTTTAATCTCTAATATGTTAAAGAGGTTGCTTATGTTTAGAAATTCCTATGTCACACTTTTAAATTGTTCTGTATTCTGATAATTATTTTTTTACTTAGAAAAGTAGCCTACTAGTACTCCACTGCACAGACTGTCACTAGATCAATTTCCTGACTGTAAACAGAAGTCGCACCTTTTGGACCAGTGTGGGAGTGGTCTCATGTGAAGCAGCAACTTACACTGTCAAGAGTTTTCAACACACAGTTATTTTCTGCTTATATAGCCTTCACACATAATTCCCCTTCCCAGTCCCACAGGACAGGGACAAGACAATGACAGACACAGATTTTGTACAGTACACTTTGTACACTGAGCTGGTCACCAGAACGGGCATTTCCTCAGGGGCTGGTCTACTTGTCAGGCAGCTGCTCGCCCTGTCTGAGAGCTTGCCTTGTTTCCTGTTGGCCTTTTTGTAGAGGTGATAGGATTTCACCGCCTGTATTCACATGGCAGCAGTAGTGGATCAGGTTGCCTTCAGTGACAGACAAGACAACGATGTCCTACTGCATGTAGTTTTGTATATGACATGTGCCTTATTTGTAGTTCAAAGCAGTCATAAAGCTGCTGCCCAACATGCTTGTAAGGTAAAGTAATGCTAGTTAACCAAGTCTGGGGTTTGGAGGGAGCTTGCATCTTTGACATGTCTGCCAGGTAATGTGGACAATTTGGTGCCCAAGGTTAAATAGTCGCTGATCTTTTTATTATAATATCTTTAGATTGCATTTAAAGTATTTTAACTTCACTGAGCTTCACCCAGCGTCTGTCCCATCTGTATTACCTCAGTATTTGTGCCTTTACTTTAACACTAACCTTATGTCTTCCCCTGGTTTTAATCTAGCTGATAATATGACGTAGAACATAACCTGGTGACTCATGTCCTCTGCAATTCTAACATTATCTGAATATTTGAACTAGACTCCACGTTAAACCAGTCATTTCTGTAATGAGAAGCAGCATTTTGTATAAGACTTTTACTTATAAATATAGAAATAATCTGACCATGTTGTATTATCCAAATTTTATCTGGATTGTTAGCTAATACAAAAAATCTAAATGCCTGAGCTACCTTGGTACATCACTTAGTTTAATTTCAGGGTGTGAATCATAATTCCTTTTGTTAAACCTACTGACTGAGTACTGCATGATATGATTTGAGTATTACACACAGTAATTGTTTTGTTATGAATTATCCTAATGTGGATCATGGTTTGATGTTTTCACTGAAACATAAATAGCCTGATATGCTTATGTGACTCTTAAGTAAATATTTCTTCACTATCCTTGTGTGCCCCTCCTATGCTGCTTACACACTCCAGGTCTTAATGTTTAATTTGGATCTTTTGCTCAGACACAATTTTGTGTGTGTGTGTGTGTGTGTGTGTGTGTGTGTGTGTGTTCACACTGTTTTTAAAATGTGACATATATCCGATTCCATTGTGAACTGAAGTGACCTGCATTTGCAGAAGAACAATAACGTGATGTCACATGCAGCATGTTGTGTATATACAGAAGTAAACATGGATGCAGCTGAAGTGAGCCTTTACCATTTCATTTTGAAGTTGCTGTACAGTGGAAGCAAACAAACTTATGAGCAAATGACAATAAGAAGGATGAGGAAAAAGTGACCACAATTTTTAACCATGGCCTTTTTTTAGCGATGGCTGCCACATCTGTACAGAGATGTGTGTGGATGGGTTGGACCCGAGATTGGTGGGACTGTGACGTGAGCGGCTTCACAGAAGCAGAATTTATAAAAAAATTTCAGCGTGTCAACACATTCGATTACATCTGCCAGCGCCTCTCCACAAGACTCTTATGCCAAGACACTCATCTCAGGCGAAATAGGTTAAATGAAATGCAACCTGACCATTCACATCAGATACGTATGAAAGTGGCCCAGATTGGATTTGAAAATATCTGATTTCATGTCACTTGTGCTGTTCACACTGCCATGTAGCCCTAGTGACTTGTGGTGCCTTAGGCCTAGGTCACCTATGCCTCAAAATGTCCCTGTGAAGAGTATTTCAATTACATTTAGAGCATTGATTTCTATGTTTCTCTCTCATTTCCAGTTGTTTGAAAACATATTTGAGGAACATTTATATTCAGGGCAACATGGAGGCATAAAGGATGCATCTTTGTTGTCTTGTGTCTCATTTCATTGAGGATGTTTCTCTCAGAAGTGGACTGGAACTCTGGTGTTGGTGCCAGAGCTGAGACTTAACCAGCCTATTTCATGCTTTATTACAGAGCAGATAAAAGAGGAGCCTGCCCTTGCTGTCTGAGCTTTTGTCTACTCCCCTCTGTCTTGTTGTGTTCTTTTGCTTTTCTTCTGACAAAACTTTATTATGGATTAAAGTGAAGAAATAACTCATTCAAGTTCTTTATCAAGATCTTTAATGTCCCCCACTTTTCACTGTCAAAAGATGTTTAGCCCATGAAATATTATGGCATATGTATCAGTAATACAAATATTAGTGCTCAAATCAAAGCAACTGTTGATAGTAGCAGTATGTGCCCATGTAGCTTTGTTTATAGGTTTGGGTGGACTAAAGTAAAAGTGTGTTTCACTCGTCCTCTCTCTGTCTCATTGACTGCAGTTTGTGTCATTCTAATCCATGCTATTAATCCATGTTGAGTCGCTTTGAGTCATTCAGGCTGGTGAGGATTATTGTGGACTCGTGTGACAGCCCACAGTTTTTTTATTTACTCCTTTCTGCACTGATTGTTGGGGAATGACTGCATGTGCAAGCGTATGTCTGTCTGTGTCTTTGAGTGTGTGAATATATAGTGTGTGTGTATGTGTGTATATATATATATATTTTAATTTAATGGACTGGTGACAAGACAAAAAAACTTGTGACGATTCATTAGTTTCTCTTCATGATTTTATTATTTATAGATTAAATAATTTATGGGAAAATAAAAAAAGGGAGATAGCTGTGGCAGATATGTCACATGGTTCTTTGTTGTGAATGAGTAACAGATACAACACCAATAAATGTGTACTGATTCTTTCATGGGCTGCACACAACAGCAACCTTAAAGCTTTTTGACTAAAACAGGCCTAGATGCAAGCTCTGTTATTCCAACATTACAAATAACATTGGGAAAAGATAAAAATGACTATAGCTTTCTGAAAAATGTTTCAGGAAGCTTCAGAAATGAAAATACAACAATGGGGCAGAGAGGAAAGGGTATAAAAAAAGAAAGAAAGAAATGTTGATTATTGAAAGCAGGATAAGGGGAGGCTGGTGGAGAAAGAGAGAGAGCTATGAATATTGAGTGAAGAGAAGTGGGTGGTTAAATAAGAAAAGAGGAACAACAACTTATGTCCTAGAGGAGGAATACTGTTGTGCAAAGTTGTTCATCATCTGTAACCTTGCCAGGACACAGGGCAGGCCCTTAGAAATCTGATGTAAAGAGACAACAACAGTGGCCTCATAGAGCAGCTTAATAATCACTTACATTCTCTAAGCAGCCCAGTAGAAACAGCTTTGTTTCTGTGGACCAGTTGGAGCCAGTGAAAGGAAGAGGACTCATATAGCATAAAAAGATTTCAACAGATTTATCAGGCTCTGGCACAGCGAGGTATTGATCTCTTTACCTCATCTGCACCAGCTGAAAGAGAGTGGAGGCTGCTGGTAACATAAGAATGGTTTACGTTCTTTTTACGTTTTGGTGATCTGAAGTATGATTATTTCCACAGTCATTTACAGTAACTAGGTCATTAATAGACAATTGGCTAAATCTGCAATGTCAAATGTAGAACTGTAGAAAATAAATAGCTGAAATATTGGTGTTCATGGTGTCTGGAAAGCCCCTGTTATGCAAAATCCACCTTTTTTATACATTTTTACTGCTCCTGGGCCTATGTAGACATACACCAGGTGGGTTAGCAAATCTTTGTTTGTTTGTTTGTTTGTTAGAGTCCAATCTGGATTTTCCCCCTCATAGTGCCTGTAAAAGGGGGAGTGTCACAGGCTCTGGCGAATCACCATCCACCACAGCCTCTGCTGACTGCTGTTGTTTCTCCTGGCAACAGAGTCTCATACTACAGCTGAAGGTGATAGAAACATTGTTCAGTGGACAGTGATAACTGTTGGATGTATGGATGAACACAAAAGGCTCATTCCTATCCTCTCAGGATCAAAAGAAACAGTGGATTTAGTTGTTTTTTCTGGATGGGCCTGTTCTGGATTGTTAACTGTTAACCTAGGTGTACTTTAAAGTTTGAAGCCGAGAGTGTTACCATTTTAAAGTACTTAGTTTTATTTTTTTACTGGTTAGCTGGGATCTGTGTGTGCCAATACTAGATACACACACTGTGTTTTTGGTGTTCTTGGTTTGTAGATGCACACACCTGCTGCATGTAACCCCACATGGGGTTGGAGGTACGTAAACAAACAGGAGGTTGGAGCACAGCTCAAAACCAGTTGTTCCAGAGTGCAAAATTTTAGCCAGGGCAGAAATCACCCAAAATGTGTATAAAATGAGAGCTTTAATAATAGGACCTGGTATTATTTGGAAAAAAAAATTAATTGTTGTTTCATCTTCTGACCAACACAAAGTAAAGTCCATTCTTTGTATGAGAAGTCTTTTAAATTGAGATTTACATAATACATACTGTAAAAATCAACTGGCCTGAATTAAACACAAGATCAGAATTGTAAGGAATTAAATCATTAAATCAACATGTTTATTTATTGTAACACAGTAGTTAGCTGCCTATATCATATCACTTGCCAACCAAACAAACATTTCAAATGAGTTTACAGGCTGTCTTGTTTGAAAAGCAGATATTTCGACATAGTATTTTTTTTTTATCTCTGGTGACATGTAAAAGTCATTCTATTATTTAATATAATAAACGTATTAAAACATTTATTTGGTCCCTTTAAGTTATTTTGAAAATGATATTTTAATGTAAACATAGTCTCTTCTGCCATTTCAATAAATGTAATGTATTTTTTTTGATAAAGTATAGCCATTATCATAGTCATCAACTTTATTAATGTCATCACCATCACACCAACAGTAGAAACAACAAAAGACAAATGGAGCCATTGAGCGTACTTGGAGAACTGCAGGTCATGGGCTACAGCTTTGCGTAATAGAGGCCCTACATTAAGTGGTGGCGAATCTTGACAGATCCAATTAGAATGAGCTCCATACCTCTGCCAGTGCCCTGCCCTCCAGGCAGCCCTCACACATGCAGTTATTTGGTAATGTGGCATTTATACCACTCCACGTTATCCATGGTATCACTAGACTCCTTCGCTGTCCTTTTGCTGTATCACAGTGGACGGCAAGAAACCCAGTAGCACCACTATCCAACATTTCATCATTGCTTGTGTTATTCTTCTTGGTTTTGGATATTCTCAAAAAAAAAAGAGGAAAAAAATGTACTCGTACTATTCATATACAGTATATAGTACATGCATGTGTTCATGCTGAAAACTTTTCATGCTGCCACCACACTCCCTTTTCCCCTAAAAATGTTTATTCCTGTCTCTGGTAAAGCTGCTTTGCTGTTGTCTGTCCACAAATGTCCAAATGATAGGTTTTGTGTCTATGGAGAAAAGGGAGTCACGCTTCACAAGACTATGCGCAGCAAAACATCTGAGTCCTGCCAAGGAGAGGAAACAAAGCAGGCTCATTTTTATAAAATCTATTCTTTTGTCCTCATTTGAGGCCTGCTTTCTTTGTGTACCCTTCACTCTCCCTCCAGCCACAGTCCTCCCTCTCAATTATTCCTGAGAAACAACACACTTGTCAATCTTTTGCTTTTCAATAGCTAATGGTCTGTCTACCCACCTCTGCCCAACAGTTAAACCAATTAATTTGATCAAGCTGTTAAGAGTCATTTTCAGCTGCAGCGGGAGAGCAGTGCTAGAATGACAGTGTTGACTGACTGTATCCATACTTAAGAGAAGAACAACACTGAGTAAGACAAGGTAAATTAGCCTGAATTGATCCAGAAGTAATTTTATATCTGGGCCATTCAATTATGTTATTGTCTGCATCGTGTCCCTGATATTTCTGCCCTGTCACACAATATGTGTGTGGATTGGGACGTGTAGTGCATGTTTTTCAGACACGCTTAGAGCAAAACACATGTTTAGACTGTTGCATGAATCAACATGTCTTGTCAGCTGTAATATTTGAGGAAAACACACAAGACTGAGAAATGTTTTCAGTCTATAGTTCACACTTATGTGTGCATCACGTCAGGCTGTTTACTTTCATGTGTCCTATCATACCAGCATTTCTTTAATTTATTTTGGCTGTAGAAGTGGTTGAAACCTTTTGGAAATGCTTTTGACTTTCTCAAAAGGAAACCTATGAGAAAATAGAACCTCTGTCACAAGTGCGTTGAAAGATGATGAGTTGTCCAAATACTGTTGAACAAGAACTGTGTGTGTGTGCATGATTTTTTTTTTCCATTTTGCTGATGTGAGCTATCAAACTCCTCATGCAGGCCTTTGATGTAGCTCTCCATTGTCTTGCAGAGCTGCAGGAAATTGAAAGGGAAGATCAGGGAAGTGTTAGCGATGGGGAGAAGAGGTGGAGGATGGGAGTGACGTGCAGCACATCAGGGTTTTCTGGGACACAGCATACGGAAATGAACTAGCCTTGCATGACCTGCGTTAGCATCTCAAAGTGCAAGGATACACAGGGCAAAAAACCAAAGAACCTTCACTAAAATGACTCGGGGCACGAATCCAGACTTAATATTTCTGCAGCATCCCTCCAAATACACTGCTGTCTCTACTGCATCCAAAGCTCTGAAAGAAAACACAAAACCTTTAGAGGATTTCACAAAACACACTTGCCTAGCCTGAAAAGAGCATTTGTCCCTCAAGTATAAAGTTTTAATGGAATCAAAATGTGATTTGAAGCTCTCAGTGACTTGAAGAAGTGAGAGGCTTCTCTGTATGACTGTCGTGCTACTCATCACTGTAAGTACTTTTTATTCTATATCTGTCAGTGAACACCCACTCTCCTGTGCTGGCAATTTATGATGAAAGGATGAACAGGGTGTTTCATATTGGGGAGTACAAATTGGTTTCAGGCAAGGTTAATAACTTGATTTCTGCTCTTTTGCGAGCCTTGGGAAATGTAACAGGCATTTTATTTTAACAAAGTTGTTGCCTATTTTTTGTTAATATATTTCAGTATGGTAAAGATTTTTCGCGATGTGATCAAGTGTCCCTAATGACTGTAAATACAGAAAAATTACGAGTCAAATTGTGGTCTTATTCTGTATTTCATTAGCCTAATTTTCAGCTGGAGTTTATAATAAAACACTTTCATTCACAACACGAATCTAGGTTGTTTAAATGGAGATGAGAGCAGAAGACATTGGCACCTGTCTGTCGATTCAAAATGACACATAAGCAATGCAGGAGCACTCTTCACGTTTACCCCATTGTGTTCAGGTAGTGTAGAAAGGGAGGTGGGAAGTATAATGTGCAACATGGCAGGCAGACTCGGGAAAGTGGGTTTGCTCTGGCGGGAAATGGCTATTTACGTAGCTGAAAATGGAGTGGGCCTTTCTGACATTTTCATAGCCCTGCAGGCAAGAGTAACCTTCAGCAGAAAACAGAACAATTAAAGAAACAGGAGGGGGAGAGGCAGAACGAGAGGTGGGGCAGAAAGCAGAGGAAGTGATTGTATGGGAGAGTTAAAAATGATTGGAAACTGAATTTGAAAGAAGGGATGGGGAGTGGGAAATAAAGATGGATAGAAATAGACAGAAATTATGTGGAGGACATGGGTAGATGAGAAAGGAGAACAGAGTACAGAGTCAGGCAGGTAAAAAGTCAAGAAAATAAAGGGAATAGTGGATGTAATCGTGGACAAGGTTAACAGAGTACTTACATCTAATAAACACTAAATTATATTCAATAAACAACATATTTCAATCTTTTCATGATGACTTTTCATATTGTTGCACTTCTTAAGCACTTCTATCAAACCATGTAAATCACTGTCTTGAAATGCCCTGTATTTACTGATGTGGAATGACAGAAATAATGCATGTGTAAATCATAAATCCTATGCTCAAAAACTGAAGTTGCTGCTAATATTTTTAATTCAATAAGCATTGATCTCAATATATGGACACCATATAGCCAATATAACCCACTATATCAATTCCTTGATGGGTAGCCATGTAATTCTATAGTTATTCTACAGTTATCAAGATATTTCAGTCAGGACAAAGCACTATACTACTGACTTTCTGTTCATACAGCTAAAAAGCAGGATAACATACTGCATAGCTTGCTTTCCCTTCATTTGTTCACTCAGTGATGTAATTGCACAGACCATCTAGTTGCCTGACATTTGATATACATTTTTTTAACTATTTGAATCAATAGTTACAAAAGTATATCAAGACAAGACAAGATCAACTTATCAGTTCATCGTCAGAGAATTCAATAGAAAATGGCTGTGTGGCCAACAGAGAACTGATTATATTAGCACAGTTAGTAGACCAAGATTATTAGCAGCCTTGTTTCCTAGCAATGATTCCTTTGTTGGGATATAAGAATTGTGTTAATATATTATTTTTCTTTTATGAATTTTCTATCTTTTGTAGTATAACAATATCACCATAACGAGAAACTTGGTAAAGACTTATGTATGCATTTTCTTTTCTATGAGTCTGTCTCTGTAATTAAATGAGGGTGTAGGATCGTGAGCTATGACTGTTTCATTACTTTTGAAAAGGCCAAGATGTGCTAATATGGGTAAGGATGTCATATCAATTCGTCCACTATAACGCAAGTCTTTATTAATTTTATTCTACCAAAAGCTGCATATTTATCTTTCAGTAGCCCCCTAAGGCTGCACAGTGATAGAAAATATGCTTGCATGAGTCACTCACTTCTGTTGAGGCCTATCCTACAGTTACTTAAAGCCCTATGGAGGATTATTGAAATAGAAATATGTGTATCATTTAATTCAGTCTATTGGTTTCTAATAATAGACACAAATTTAGGCTAAAATAAGTGTTTCATAATGTATTGTTCCACAGGATGGGCTGAATATCTGATTTCCATCAATGCTACAGACAGCAGTGAAGAAGGGCTCCTCCATATCACTGTGACAATTCCTGTGGAGACCTGGTATGTAATCATCTATATTGTAGTAATGCACAATGAAGTGTTTTTGTGGACTGTAATGCAAGGCCATTGCTAAGACCCAGAAGACGAGAGACCAGGAGCAATCAATTCTCAGTAGACCTTACAGATTAATCATAGAAATATTATCACCTAAGCTGTATATGCTGGAGGGTGAGATTCCTGGTAAACTGACAGTGGCACACACCTCTTTTAATTGGTGTGGAGATAAGTATTTCTACTTCTTAATATGTATAGTTTTTGCCTTCTTGTTGTCTCTGTGGAATAAAAATTTGAAAAATGTGTATTGGTAGTGTGGGAGCTGGGAGGTTTTGTTCCTCCACTGGTGCTGTGTTTCCCTTTCTGGGAATAATGCCATCAAAGTCACCAGTGGCTCTAGAAGGTTAATTGCCAAGTTATAAATCACACAAGACAGTTAGGCTATTGGTGCTGTTAGCATATGGCTGCTGAGGTTATTGCAAAAGTCTGCTGCAAATTGAGTTTGTCGCTTTATTTGTCATATTTTAGGGTGTAACTGGGTGAAGAAACTAAATGGTGTCTCGTTGTAGTGTGTGTACACACAAATACGAAAACATTTGTTTGCACTTATTTCAGAACATTGATGCAGTTGTTAAAAAAAAATCCATACCTCATGAAATATTTAACAAATTCAGAAATACTGACACTTAGTGTGAATCATTTGAATGTTCAATACAATAAAATATACAATAAAACATTATAAATAACAGTATGTATCATAATGCTGCACCTCTTTCATGTTTAAAGTAAAACCTCCTCTACCTGTACCTTTGTATCCTTTGCAGTGATTCTTCATTTAATTCCTGTCACTCACATATGAATCTGCAGGCATCTAGAAAATTGCTTTACCCTAGGTGGACAAGACTGACTGACAGTGTCTGTGGTGCAGATTGTTAAGCAATGTCTCATCCAAGGAAGTCAGTAATTGTCTGAGGAAACAGTAATGCAATGTCTTCTCCACAGAAGAGAACAGTTGTTTTGATTTCTCTTTGCCTTTCATCCCAAGTTAATGCACTGCCTCTTTTGTACCACAACCAATGCAGAACCAACATAATTAACTTAGCATAGCACAGTGTGAAATGATTAAAGAAATGATCCAAGATTACTTTTTAACATATACATATACCAGCCAAAAGTTTGGACACACCTTCTCCTTTGTTGGGTCTTGTTTACTTTTATTATTTGTATTACATTGTAGATTACTACTGCAGACATACAGACTAGGAAAGAACACATATGGAATTATGTAGTAAACCCAGAATATGTTTTCCGTTTTTGTTATTTTAGACACCTTTTGCTTTTAATAACATCTTTGCACCCTCTACTCTCTGTTAGCCTTATGATGTATTCACCTGGAATGGTTTTCCAACAATCTTCAAGGACTTTCAAAAAGGTGTTGAGCATTTGTTGGCTGCTTTTTCTTCACTTATCTCAACTCATCCCAGACCATCTCAACTGGATTTAGATTTGGTGATTGTGGAGGCCAGGTCAACTGATGCAGCACTCCATCACTTCCCTTTCTGGGCAAATAGCTCTTACATAACCTGGAGGTGTGTTTAGAGTCATTGTCCTGTGGGAAAACAAATTGAGGTCCCACTAAATGCAAACCAAATAGGATGGCATGTCATGATCCCCACCCCTGTTTCCTGTCATGACCATATTTGGTTAATTGCTCCCTCTGTCTGTGCTCTCTGCACTAATTACTAAACTGTTTCCGCCTGTGCTGGATGCTTTATAAGTTTTGTCCACAGAACAACCTCTGCCAGATTCTGCCACTTCATCTGAAGACACATCCAGCCTTATGCCGGACCCGGACCCTCTTCTTGTGTTACCTGAGCTTCCACTCTGGACCAGCCCTGACCCTGATCTCTGCCTGCCATATCACGGTACTGTGCTTTATTTATTCTGCCTTGTCTGTCTACCCCCCTTGATTCTAGACAACGATATAATATTGAAACTCTGGATATTGTTGCAAGGATTCTGATGTTTGGATTGATGTGTGTCTTGATAAACGGACGTTAGATTGATTAAGTGTGAGTGACCACGGAACGGACCTCACCTGCGTGTTGCTCTCCCCTTCTACAAGCTGTTTTCTGGTCATCGGCTACTATTAACAGTGCTTTCAAGATTCTGCTCCCGCAGACCAGCTGGAATCTGCTTCCACCCCTCCCACTGTCTCCTCCTAGTTCCTGGAAGTCCGCTATCCTCCACCGAATCTTCTCTTGTGGTGCATCTGTTCTGCTCCAGTCTCTCAACTCACCACAGACCCCAGAAACGTAACCCTCCCCTGGACTCCAGCTGACCCACCTCTCCTCCAGCACAGCCTCACTTTGCAATAAAACTCATATTTTAGCAATTCCCTGTCGGCCGATTCATTGGGCTCACTTAAAACCCTAACATGGCATGTCACTGTTAAATGCTGTGGCAGCCATGCTGGTTAATTATGCCCTTAATTTTGACTAAGTCACCAGCAGTGTCACAAGCAAAGCATTCCCACACGATCACACCTTTTCTTCCATGCTTCACAGTGGAAACCAGACCTTCATGAACCATCTGTTCACCCTCCCTACATCAGACATGGTGGTTAGAACCAAAACATTTAGAATAATCATCCGAACAATAGTTTTCAGATTGACTGACCTCTATGTCCTAAATTAAAGATGGACTGTCTTTTCTCTTTACTTAACTGAGTGCCTCTTGCCATAATATGGATTTGTACAGTAGTTGTAGTAGCACTAACAGGACTATTGACTCTGTACCACCCTTCCTCTGCACAAGACAACTGATGGTCTAAAGCACATTAAGAAGGAAACATCAAACGAACTCTTGACAAGGTAGTCTGTGAATTGCAAGCCTATCCATGTGACTGATGAGAGAATGCCATGACCTAAATGTAGCTAAAAGGAACAATCTATGATACAATAATATGAACACTTGACACATTTTAGTTGAATACATAAATCTAAATTTGTTCTGTCATAATTTCAATATTGCACAATGTTGCCAATCACTCTAACAAGGAATAAAACACTAAAGGAGAAGGTGTCCAAACTTTTGACAGTTTTGAATGTATGAAAAATGAGCTCTGCATGTGCACTTAGTCATATTATACTTAAAGACAACAATAAATCACATTTAAGTGCTCCTTAGTTTCTTCACGTGTCTTCAAGTGTTAATCAAATGCCTGAAGGACTATCATTCCTCCACCTGCCCTCCTTTTGTTTTGCTCAATACTGACTTCACTCACTCTGGACCATCAAAGGCTCCATTTAAAGATGAGTTTTAAAGTTCACGTTGGATGGACACAGCTTGCCACTTCAGTTGCTAGGGAGACCAGGTTGACGCGTGGACAAGGTTGTTGAGAACAGTGTGAGTGGGAGTTTCAGAGGCAATACAGGCCTGTCAAGATTTATAGATTTACTGTACAATTCTAAGGTTCTACCTAGTGGCCATTTATCCACCAGGAGCATGAAGAATGTGCAGTACGTTTGCAAATACAGAATGCACAATAAATAACAGTCCAGACCAAAGACATTTATTTTTTTGGTTTACAGGAAAAGCTTTTTAAGGAATATGTCTCATAACATTAAACATTCCAGGAATCATTTGACATTTTTCCATTGATACTATCTCACAAATAGTTAACCCTCCATGAATGGCAAATTGTGCTGTTTACACTTGTGCATAGTTTTTGCATAAACCGACACAGTAACGTCTCACTTGATAGGCTTTAGGCTTTCGATTTCTTGATGAGCTGATTTTGTTACTTTCAAGGTAGGCTAGCTTGTTCTGGTCTTTGTGGTAAGCAAAGTGAACAGGCTGCTGGTTGTAGCTTTGCTTCCTCAAACTCTCAGCGAGACAGTGAATAAACTTCTTGTTGAGAAATTTAATATTTTAATAGATGCTTGAGGTTTGTAAGGATTGAGTTATTTATTTTATATGGCAGTAAAGGTTTAAACATACTTTTTTCCTTTTAGAGAAAATAAGCATTATTCAATGTTTCCTGTATTTTAACTTCTTTTTAAATCAGAGGTCATTGCCTTAGGAGGACCAGATGACAAAGGTCACAGTGTTTACTTGTCTCTTTATTTACCACTATAAGCAGTCTATAATCAGCACTGTCAGCACTGAAAGGGCAAGTTGCACCGATAGTGTGGTCTGGAACCTTATATGAGGCAGGTGCATACTGATTTGATGGGGTGCAGGGTTTGGACCATGACCAGTCAGATACCTCTTAGGGCTCTTAATCTGGCTTACACCCTGCCCTTTAGCCATTAACAGTGGCTCAGCATGCATACAGAGAGACTAGCATGAGGCTTGGGAAAGAAATTGCGCAATTAGCAAAAGTTGAGAGCCACAGAACCATGTTTCTGGCACATTTATTAATCAAAACTTTAACACCACTGTGCAAATGATAGAAATTGCAGGCATCTTAGTCAGAGGTGGTAGTGGCTGCTGTCATTGTGGAGATTGTGTTTCATTCACAGTGCTTCCCATGTTCTTAACTGATGGTTATTTTTATGATCACTGCTTGTTTGAGTGCCAACATGCATGAACAGGGAGATTGAGTGGCTTCAGACAGCAATCGCAGCCATTCACTTTTAGTATATTTTATTGTTCCATGAGTGCTGATAAAGAGTGTAACAGCTCTGGGACTTTTATTGGTATGTATCACTTCACCACACAGGTGTTGTAATAAACAACAAAACACGGTTCAATTAGTATATTGTAGACACAGTTCAATAAAGATCCAAAATCCAGGTCGGGGTTTCCCCACAATCCCACTTACTTCAGTCTATTCCAGAACTGTTGTTTAAAAGCAATATCACACCCGAGGTTTTGCTGTTGTACTCTGTATCAGCACGGTGTGACGTTCTCAGCACCTTCAGTCGTGCCTACGACCACATCACAGCCGTGCTGATATAAAGTACAACGCCATTCCTCTCTTGTGATATTGATTAAATAAAATATCAGTTGCATCCCTTCCTAACCCTTCCTTAAATTTTTTTCTGGAATTAGAAAACAACTTGATCATAGTCCATCTGTGACTAACTGAACTAATTTTACATGGTTTCGAAAGTGCAGTAGAAGGTCTGCTATTGCACACGCAAGCCATGGATGCATGGAACCATCTGTAGACATCCGTGACTAAATTTTGTGTTGAAATGCTAAGAAAGGCTTTTCAGACTGGCCAAATTTAGTAACCTGGGAAGAATGGCCCTTATAAGGTAGCAAGAATATGGGCAATGAGATTGAATCTCTGATTTATAAAGACAGAAGATGAAAATTCCCTTTTTTTCCCTTGTTCATAAAAAATTAACCTGTCTGGGAAGAACTCCAAGCATTATGTCTGGCAAACACCAGGCAGTACTCATTACTGGGCTAATATCCCTACTGTGAAGTGTTGTGTTGGCAAGATGATGCTATGAATCTTTGTGTCAGGGACAGAGGGACTGGTCATAGTTAATAGTTAGAAACAACGGATGCAGCCATACATAGAAGTCTTTAGAGAAAACCTGCTCCAGAGTGCACATGACCTAAGACTGGGACAACAGTTCACCATTTAGCACAGCAGTGGCTTGAACCATTCATTCAAAATAACACTGGAGGGGTTTAGGGCCGTCTCTGTGACTTCCCTTGAGTGGCCCAGTCAAAGCCCAGACTTGAAGAAGCGTTGAAACTGTAGCTACTGCCAATGGGACTACTCAGTACTGACTTTAAGTAAAAGATGAGATTTTAGTTTAGGATTTTCTATATATTTGTACACAAAGTGTGCAAAAGTGGAGGAGTCTTAATGCTTTCAGTACCTGTGAATAAGAGCTCACTGTAAGCATTGAAATTCTGTTTAATGTGTTCTGTAGATTAAGATCAGCAAGCAAGCCATCAGGAAAATAGAATTCAATGGAACAAATGAACTGCGAAAGGCCCCGAACCTGCTATTTAAATCATCAGCAAACTCAGCATACTAAACAATGTCGTTCTCTCCATCTAAGGAAAAGGCTGGCACTGAGGGATGTTTTTTGTTCCTGCTATTTTGGAGTGTGGGAAACCGTTCCAATCTGCCAGGATAAACACCTAATTCTTTCCCTGTAATTGACAGGGACATCACACATTAATACACATCACTGTAAATGTGCTAGAGTTAACCAAAAGGCTCATTTTCATCTGGATACATCTTACCCAGACAGCACCATTCGTCAGAGCTATGTTGTCCTGTTGGATCAACCTACAAAGCATTATTGTAAAATAACATTAAATAATAACAGTGACACTCAAGTATTACAAATTTAGGGTCTGAATACGATAAAGATCATCAATTAATGAGAATATGGTAATAACTATGTCTGGCCACTATAAACTGTCACATTAGGTTTTTACCAATAGTATTCACTTTTAAGATATAAATTAGTGCACTGATTGATATTTGTAGACTACATGAAAGTAAATTAACATTCACTAACAACCCCCTGTAGTTTCCTGAGCAGTTTAATTGTGATGGGAAATATTGGGCCAATGAGGTCATATTCACACAATGCTTGTATGTACAGAGATAATGACGTTAACGTTTTTGACGTTGTGTCTACTTTCGCTATATATAAAAGAGTATTTTTTTGTCACATATATTCATATTTTAGCAATTTATCTGTCATATAATTGTATGGTTGTAATGAACTATCAGTGATGTGAATGCGGGTCAGTGTGAACTGAGCAGAGTTAAGTTACAAACAAACAGCAATGGCATGTGGCCTTATGTTTTCAAAGTAAAACTAACTTGGGTGATAAAATTAATTCAGAAGAAGAAAGAATGTGTACATATGAAGTAAGCACCGTAGCCGAAATGTTGTGGTCTATGTCGCTTTTATACGTTTTCCAAGTGTAAAGGTCAACTTTAAAACGTTTTGTTTAATCTATGAAGTCATAGATGTGAAATTGCAACTACCAGACAAGTTTTGTGCTATTATTATGAAAAGGCATTTCCGGGCTGCGGTTGCCTGTCTGCGTCTAACTTGCAAAAAAGAACAGCTGCACTGCTCAGCTCTGCTTTATACGTTGACTGCCAGTCTGCACCGATCTGTTTCCAGTGTCGTTGTGCGCGGACGAGCACCGGGAAAGTCGGAAACGGAACGGGACCGGTAAGGCAAAGCGCTTTGGTATCATAGTGCAGGTTGTCTCACACGAGGATCAGTGCTGTTTGTGCAAAAAGTTTGGATTGAGCTGAACTGATTATTGGTGCGCTGGTTTCAGGTGCACGGTGCTGCTTGTTTGTGGACGATTGGAATAAATGAAGCATGTGGCGTGAAGTTTTATTTTGCTCATCGCTTCAGTTGGATTAACAGAGAGTGTAGTCTGGAGAATTTTAGTTTATCCGCGGGTCTGTTGCACCATCACCATGAGCAGAAATCAATTTTCTCCACAGTTGTCATCCCATCATTTAACAGCTTTCTGAATAATAACGGAAGATTTCAAACTTGTATAAACAGGAAATAATAGGTCTAAAATAAAATACAATAACAATAAAGGGACAGTTTTTAAATTCTACCTAAAGGAGAGTTTGGTCTTAAAACACCCATTCACAGCCATTTGTGGGGTGATCAGCATTTATAACCTTCATAGTATTTATCATTGAAAAGTTAAGCTGCACTTTCTGCTCTGCAGTAGGAATATCACATTTTATAAAAGGCAAATAACTTATTGACTTTGTTCCTTAGGGATATCACTTAAATACATTTACTTAATTCAACTTAACTGTCACTATTGCTTATTTGAGAGAACCTGATTGGCTTAAATTGATCGTTTTTGTATAATGCTGAAAGTAATAAATAGACATTGTACAAATATTGTACTTTTTACTGGTGATGACATGATGGTTTTGAAGATTAGCATTAATTTTGCACATACATACCTTAAACCAAATATGCTCCTGATGTACACAGTCACAGCTGGACAGAGAAATAAGGGTGTGTTTCAGTACAGATGTTGGAGTCACCTTATCTTCCAAAATCTATATTACAGTGACTTGTTTATATCAGATATTCTCCTGAACACATTTGCCGTAATATTTGTGCTCAGTGGTTGCTGTAACAAGTAAAAGGTGTGATAAATGAAGCAATATGTCACAGGGTTGATTTAGAGAAACTGACATATCGTGACTGCTTTGTACAGACTTTATTTATGGACTTTTACAGTTGGCTTCTCCTGCCGAATGACCCAGACCAATAAATACAGAGATCTGTCTTGCTGTTTTGGTAACGCCCAGTACGTTTTTCACAGTCGTTTTTACTGGAAGACATTTGACAATTGAGCGTTTTTACCTACTAGAAGAGGTAAAGCAGCAGGACGTGGTGTGTAATGATACATATACTTGTCAGGAGCTGTTTGGTACAAGACTTTTGTTTTCAGGAATACAGCACAGTGATTACAGTCTTAAAGTGCAAATTCCTCTTTACCATTGTGTAAATTGTTGGCTGTTACTTTCGGCAAACCATGCTAGTGAGGTTAAGCCAGGTGCATCATTATGGTTAACACAAATGAGAAGGCAAAGATGGACAAACTTCCCATATCATTTTGATCCTTTGTTTGGGAGTATTGCGGTTTCTCAGTAAATTATAGCAACACAGTAGTTCAAATGAAAACAGTGTTTTCACATTCTCCTTGAGAGCATAAAGTGTCTCATTTGAATGTTAACCCGTTTATACATGGCATGGAACTGGATCGGTGCTGACATACTGTATATGTTTTCTTTTGTTACTGACCCGTACCAATATTTTAGTGCCCTAATTTGAGCTTAACTAGCTCCCAAACTTGTCTTTAACAGTTTAGTGGTCAGGAAAGTTTCTTTACATTTCATTAGCAAGACCATAAATAGGAACCAGCCACACACTTTGCAGTCACTAATTATACTTATTATATATTGAGTAACCTTGTATGTGGTTTACAATAATGCTCCAGTGTCTCTTTAGTTCACCTTTGCACAGGTCTATGCTATAGAAGCGTAAACCTCAAGGACACCTGAAGGTTCTGCGGTGCCGTAATGTGTTTGGTGTTGAAATGAGGTGATGTGGATTCTCAGAGCTTTAGTTCTTTAATTGTGCTTTTACTCAGCTACTGTTTTCTTACTATAATAATGTATTAATGAGTCTGAGATGACTGTTTGGCTAAGAAATAACTGTGTGTGTGAGACAGAGACAGAAAGACTCAAAAATGCTTCACTTTGTTATTATTAGCATATTTAACACATTTCTATACGCTAGTTCCTATAAAGCTGCCAGCACTGGTTATTCAGTACAACACTGACATAAACAGTATCTATGTTTTGATTTATTTTTATTCACAACTCTTTATTCGAACTGCCCGAAATTCCATTAAAACTCTCTCACACCCACGTCCTCCAGCATGGCTGTGGATATGACCACACATGCAGCAGTAGTGGTTTGTAACAGTGTAGCTATCACTCAGTCACATTATACCATTATACCACAAATACAAATGTAGAGTGACGAGAGACAAACTGTCTGTTCATCACTATGAGTTATTAGTTGCGGATATTTCTGGTGCATCTCAGGAAGCAGTTGGTGAAACATGTCCTGGCAAATGCATTATAATGTATAAGTATAATTTAAGAATATGATAATGTATAAGTAGAATGTATTCTGCTCAAAGTTGAAGACTTGTTCATCTCATTAATAATGGATGTGAAGCAGGTTACTCTGGGTCTGCACGCTACATTCTGTCTATTTGGGGTATTTAAAATATTTGCTTTTTTTTGACACAGCAGCCTGAGATTGTTAGTGATGTTTTGTGGAGAAGATGTCATTGGAGTGCACCTCACATGGAAGCGAAAATGTAAACATTCGCTCTATCTTTACAGGTTACTAGAGAAGAGTGACAGGTTTAGCAGAAAATACAGATATGTGAATACGGTGGTGAGTGAGAAGAAAAGGAGTGGAGACAGAAAGTGGGGAGATGTAAACATAGTGAGAAACAGCATAATTAAGGAACTTCTCATCCAATTCCAGCCTGCATGTCTTGATTAAGGTAAATGGAACTACTGTTTCTGGCACGCTAAGAGTAAGAGTCTTCACATGAGCAGTAAGAGCATTCATGCTAAGTGGTTTACGGTGACATCCTTATAATGGCCACAGTGCAGGGCAAAGCCAAGCATGTCTTTCCTGGTGTCTTGACAAGAACTCTTTCTATTGACCTCTACTGGGCCTCCAGCTTTTTCCTTATCTCCTGCAGCTGTTATCATGTTGCTTGGGCACCAAACTGGCCCCTGGCTCACACACATAATGTCATGTATGCTTGTAAATGACTATGTATCTGTATTCCAAGGATGTTTCTATGCTCATTGCCAGTTTGTCAAAACTCTCTTGGAAAATACAGGAATATCAGGCATGTTATTCAGACGCATTTAACTGCTGTGGATGTAAGCGAAATCTTTTTTTCGTTTTTCTTTTTCTTCATTTCTTTGCAGTTTTTTGTCAGACACTTGCTCTTGTATTTCTGCTTTCACCTTGTAATTTTCTTATCTGTTGTTTGGGTGGTGTCTTGCTGTTTAGCTTTGACCTTTTTTTGATTCTCCTCCTTACCGCTGGTTATGTTATCATCACCTGCTGAGCCAAGGTGACCAGCCCGCTTACACTGAGCAACACGTATGACTGGAGACTTACATTATATACTTTTGACACTTTTGAATGTTTGCTGACCTCTCTTGTTCTGTCGCCCTCTCTCTGTGTGTGAAAGCCCAGTGACCTTTAATTAGGTTCTCAGAAAAGTTTTGTGCTAAAACTGTGATGCTGTTTCCAGTTGCCAGTACAAACACACAGTTAATTCCCAGTTAGCAGGGGGGAAGCTTGACACTGGAGGACGTCACTGTTTTGTTATGGCCTTGCAGAGCAGCACTGTCACATCCACTGGTTTCATAGCTGATAGTTTTTAATGTAACAGTTGTTAAGGTGAAGCAAACAAACAAATTTAAAATGAAAGAAAAACACTGAGGCTTTTATGCACCAAGTAGTTGTGTCTAGGTTTCACTTTCTGATGTCAGATCTATAGTGATTTTTTTATAGATTTCATCAAAAGCTTCTGCTGATCTATAAAGTCACTGCTTAAAGAGTTATATACTGATATATATTGTATTTTGTTAAATATGTCCCTAGGTGATAATTAGGATAAATTAAAAGTGACAAAAACATTCCCACATTTTATATTAATTGAAATATGAAGCAGGCCTGATAAATTGTAAATTCCCTGGACACTCATGGATTGGGTGAGGAGTGACAGAACAATTAAATGCTGTGCAGGTGAAATTATTTTTTAGAGAAAACATGAACACTTGCCCGTCTAGCCATGCTGTGTAGCTGGCCCAGAAGCAATTATTTAGATCCATCCAGCCTTGAGCCTCTCCACTGGCCTGGGTTGGTGTGCTGTGTGAGGCTGGAAGTGGCTGAGACAGGGTGAGAGTGGACTGTGTGGGGGTCAGGGATTCTGACAGCTGCACAGACCTTGCCTTTAGGGTTTGCAGGCTGCCCTTTTCCCATTGCAAGCCCCCTCCCTCCCCCAGTCCCCTGCCTGGTTGACTGGCATGCCTGGCCGGAGGTGCTTGGCCCGGGGATAACACAGGCGGCCTGCTCCTCAGTGGGGAGCTGGAGAAGTGACACTGCTGACCCTGGAGAGGTCAGGTTTAGATTTCACTTTCTCTCTCTGTGTAAACCCCCCCTCCCATCCTCTCATGACAACTTTAAACACTTTGACCTCTGGCAGCAAGAAGTTAGTGCAGAAGAGAAAAGATAATAGCAGTTGTAGGTTAGGGTCAGACTTTTCGCTTACAGTAGCAGCAGTTGTCGGCTCTGGTTCAATGACACATTGAGTATCTCTGTTGAATTTCATTATAATTTGTTGTTTTGATATCATTAGCTTAAGAGAAACAGCCAGTGCTAGGAATAATACACACAGACACACTCTCACTCATGTGTAATGACTCACACTGACAGTGGTCCCTGTGTTATAGCTGTTCATTTACACAAATGCAAGCAGGCACACAGAGGTGCATTTATACTGGAGACCCGCTGGCAAATGACCGAGCCCAGGGGTGAACAGTGGCTCAGTGTGTTCAACCAGGTAAACCTCCTCAACTGCTCCACACAACAACAACAAACACTAAATAGACCGCTTGTCTGGGTCCAACTGCACTCAGCAGGAAGGGTGGCAGCTCAAATCGTTTGATCAGAAACATGCTATTATGGACAGTAGTCATGAATATGCAGATGCTGTGTGTAGTACTGTGTGTGTGTGTGTGTGTGTGTGTGTGTGTGTGTGTGGAATCTGATATTGATTTTGTTTTTACACATTTATTTATATAAGTATGGTTTGACCAGTATGCATGACTTTCTTCAGCAACGCCCTGCTTCACACCCAGTCTCACATTCATACCTGGCACAACCACTGCCTTTCACTGGAGCTCTGCTGGAGCTTTCACTGGTTAATTGCCTTGCTCAAGTGTAACAACATCAGAAGGGAACGGAAGGGAAATTCTTACTCATTTGCTTTCTTTTCTAGATAATTTGTAACTTTCAGTTCTTACTTTCAGTGGTGTGTGTTGTGTCGTTGTCCTAGTCATTTTCCAGGCTTTCTGCTGTCAGGATTATGATGACAGTCCTCGTGTAGGTATTTCATTTTGCAGTATGTAGCATTCACTATAAAGGTACTGAAGTGAAAATGATGTTCTCACTCATCACAAATCATTTTTGCTTTGGCTGCTAAATCTAAGTGAATAAAATGCATTAGTGTAAGTAAAATATTTTTGCTGGGATCTGAGATTACTCAGAGGCTAAATTTCAGTATCACCCTGCACTCTAAAAGCTTTTGAATGATATTGTGCTTTTTAGCATAATTTATCCTTAGTTTGCTGTGGCATATACTTTAGTATATCTTCTGTGGTGAAGAGCAAACTAACCGTGTCTAATTTCCCCAACTGAGTTATGATACAAAGTAATACTAAGGTTATTATTTATTATTGCTTAGGATTTTTATCAAAATCAGACAATTTCCATCCTCTGAAATACAGTAGCAGTTGTAAACTATGGTGTCACTGGGGGTGTATACATAAATAAACATTGTGATGTGCTGTTTGCATAGTTGTTTTGGAGAAAATATGATCTGAAAATACAATTTCTCAGCAGCAGGCTGAAGGCATTTTGCTGTCACCCATATGTGAAGCAGAAGCAAATGTTGAATATGTAACACTAGCAGCACTCACGCAAGAGTGGCAGATCAGCTATTTTACATTCACCTATCATCAGCTTGAGGTGAACTTACTTTTGATAACTGTCTGTACCTGTGTGTCATACACAAACTAGCTTGGTTCCAGTGTGCATTGTTTTTAAAATTTTAAAATAAAGAAGCTTAACATTTTTTTATTATTTGAAGTGTTAACATCTATTCTGAAGTATTTGCAGTGAAACTACATAATTAACAAGTTAGAAGAGCTTTTTGCTTTGCATAAATGCTTCATACCAGTGTCATCACATTTCTCACAGTCATACTGATCTTGCACTTGACCTGATTTACCTTGTTGAAACAAAAAGCTCAACATGATGTCTATTAGATCTGCTATACTGTTTGTCCCACAGCTTTCCACTCTTAAAATTAATTTTATCTGGAAAATAATAAAAAATCATTTTAGGCACCACAACTTTATTTTTGCAAGTATTTTTTTAAAATAATCAAACTCCTTACAATGGCTGTGTGAGAATGAGACTTTTCAGGATCGTCTTGTCTTTGGCTTTAAGCTTATATTCATGCGCCTCTCCTTTGGGAGCAGCATCTGTTTTATCTCCTGCACAGCAAACTGCTCCTGTCCTGCCTCCCACAGCTATAGATATCAGCTATCAGAGTCATTACAGCCTGCAGGAGGTGGTACCAAAGCTTCCTCCAACCCATCAAGCCACCAACCCCCACCTCCATCTCTCATTGATCAGACTGGGTAGACATCTAATCCATGCTGATCACAGTAACCTCCACCATCTGGATAGCTGGATCTGAGGCACACACACGCATCTCTTATTGAACTATGCAGGCTATGAGGACACTGGATATTGATGGGTGTGGCTCAGTCACCCCAGATAGCCTTATAGCATTGGCGATGCTGAAGATAGGCCTGTGATGCCACTATTGACGTAGCAGCTGACTCAGAATTTCTTATATCATTCAGTAGCCCTCTTCCATTCAGGTCTGCCATCTCCTCACAATGAACTGGGGTTTAACAGAACGACCCCTGGTGGCCCGGCCTTTGATTAAAAGTCAGATTATCACCCTCTTAACATATGCGGGCAGCTCTAGGAAACAGCTTGTTTGTTGTCTCCACAGCCTCAGTCACAGTTTTCAGTTTGTGTCATCCATGTTTGTACTTTTTTCCCTGCGATATGTTCCTCTATCTTTCTCTTCTGACTTAAAGCTGAGGTGTTTTTCATTTCTGCGTTGCACGAGTGTGTGGGTGATGTGCCTTTGCACTCTGCTTGGGGCCTCTTATCATCTGTGTCAAACTGGTGGGCTGAGAGAGGATGAAGAAAGAAAGGCCAGCTCTCTGCTCTTCAAGATCCCACATTAACTCCACTTCATCTGGTTTAAAATCCCTCTTAGCCTTGCAGCAGCAGCCGAGACATCATCTCTAGACTTCCATGGCTGACGCACACATCGACTCACCGATCCACTGAAACACTTCTGTTAACTGCATTGATTCAGTCTGTCTCTCTGCATTTCTTATCTGTTTGGTGAGTCACTGCTTCTACTGTACACCTGGCATATCCTGCGTGGACTGGCAAAGTTAAATAAAACTGCTTCTATGATTCATTGTACATTTTTCACAGTCAAATTTGAACTTTGTCCATTTCTCTTTTTGTTTGCCAGTCTGCTACTCGAAGCTGCACTTGGTGAATGAGGAAGTAAATACTCAACCCACAGCGAGCTCCTCTTATACTGCATTAGTTACTCGCTTGACTTTATCTCCTCTCTGCTCAGTTCAGGACATCACAAACTCACGCGGTCCTGACAGACCTTATAATTGAACCATATATTTTTTTAAACTAACACTAAAGAGAAGAAGTAACATCTTTTAGTGCTTTGCTCCTGAGAGCATTTTTGCTGACAAAACAACGCCTGTTAAGGTTGGGTTAACAATTGTAACTACACTGCTGCAGAGAGGGGGCACAGCCAGATAAACAGAGTGGAGAAATGAATGCACCTGCTCTCTGGAAGAGCTACACATAGCAAACACTTACTTTGTTAAGCCAAATATGGGAAGAGAGAGGACAGAGAGGAAAGTACAGATAGTGACTTTAAAAGGCACTCTGACAACAATATTGTATTAGAAAATGCTTTCAGATAAGCCTACCTCTGTTTTGTGCTAATAACTTTCTACTGCACTCTTGGACAAAGCTTAATACAACCACTCTGTTTAAGAGGATGCATTTCTTTCAGTAATGGGCATGACATGGAAACCTTGAACCAGATTGGCTTTGAACAAAAATTTACCATACAATGATGGTTATTGTTAGTGCAATGGAAAAGTATCACTGGAACCGTCTTTGTACGTAATAATGATCAAGTTTGCCTTTGATACACACAATGTAACATCTATAAAATATCTACGCAAAGATTTTTTAAAGATTGTATGTGGCTCTTTTAATGTTTTCCTCTGTTGCATTTGACAAAGTGACTTACAGAATACTGAAAAAATAGTCACCTAAGGGTGTCTTAATTATCCATGTGGAGCTGGGAGTTATGGGGATCTACCATGCAGTGACTCTGAGTGACTGTTTTAATAAACAACCAAGAATCAAAAAATAAGGCACTTTTCTTCCTCAAAGCCAAATTGAACCACAAAAATCTGTAGAAAATCAATAGCAAGATTGCTGTACCAAAAGAGAACACAGTCACGTTTAACTCTCACTCTATTTGGCCTTGAACTTGAAGGGAGAAAAAACTGTAGGCAACATCTGAGCAAGAGAATGTCAGGTGATGACATCTCATACATCAATTTATTGTCATGCACAGTATATGTACATGTACAATACCTTGCAGGCGTATGAGGTTTGTGGAAAATTGATTCATGCACAGTATTCACAAATGCAATAAAGGAAATTGTGTTTTCATCTATGTAGCACACAAAATTGAAATAAATTCCGTTCAAAATGAGTTTTCTAAAAAATTGCATGTCAGTCTCAGTGTATGGATTTGTCATGTGCCACATGTAGAGTATTTAATTTCAGCTGTCTTGTGTGTTATTTAAGGGAGCAATTTATACCTACAGGCGTACCTCACACATTTGACATATCTATAATTAGTACATGCATAATCTATGTTGACTCAGTCATAAGTGCAAAATGACAAAAGATGAAATTAATATATTAAAAACAAAAAAGTCAATTTGTATCAAACCTAAGAACAAGCTTGTTAAATTTACACTCACTCACACTTACATTACATTTAGAAGGGAAAACCAATCCTTCTTTCATACCTGTTCCTTAAGTCTAATACAAATTATATAACTGCAGTTAGTGAAGGCTGTTGAGAAAGACATTCAAGACAGTTTCGAGCATTGTAAACATATAAGTGCATGACAGCACAGCTAAAATAAGACTGAGCAAGTACAGCTTGTGGTAGGGTTGCCACTAGAAAGTCTCTTTTGTCTAAAAAGAACATGAAAGCATGACTGAGGTTTGCAAAAAGGCATCTGAACAAACCACAAGACCTGACAAGATCTGAGATCAAAGTGCAGTTGTTTGGCCTTAATGTCCATTGCCATGTTTGGCAAAAAAAAAAAAAACACAGCATTTCAACAGAAACCCCTCACACCAAGTGTCAAGCAGGGCAGTGGAGGGGTGAATATTTGGGCTTGTTTAGCAGCCACAGGACCTCTGCACCTTGCAGTCACTGAGTCGAACATGAACTCCTCTCTTTACCAAAGTATTCTTGAGGCAAATGTGAGGCCATTTGTCTGACAACTACAGCTTGGTGCAACTGGACAATAACCCTAAGCACGCCCATATAAATGGATGGGAAAAAAAAGGTTTTGAAATGGTCTAGTCAAACTCCAGATCTTAACCCAATGCACACATTATTGCTGTTAAAGGTGGATCTACAAACTTTTCATTTATGGGGGTTTACATAGTATTACCTATTGTTTTTTTTTGTTTGTTTTTTTTAACATAGATTATGACTTGAGCATGACATAATCAGCAGTTGCTGCATGTTGAATCTATAACTTTGTTTTGTAGATGAAAAATGGCAGTACAATGAAACAACAGTATCAAGGCATGAGGCCCATCAAGCCCACAAAGATTTATTTTTTCTTCTCCATGCATGTCTGACTTTTTTGCAGTGTTTCACGTCTGCCTAACGTCTTCTTGACAGCAGGACAAACATCTAGCAAGTGCAGTGAACTCACTGAATTTTCTTAACACAGTTCTCAGTCATTGCCTGTGTTGGATCTCAGCTGCCTGCCCACTTCACAGCATAGATCAGGGTACTCCTCCTTCACTGTAAACTTTTCTGTGGCACATGAACACACAACTCTCCTTTGGCCAGGATCTACAGCTAACCCAAAGGCACACACTGAAAACTGCCTGTAGGCAGAATGACCCCTCACCAGCTATGGAAGGCACAGAACACAGCCTGTTCCCCCTCTGGTCCTGGACACAGGGGCACACTAGTGCCTTTACAGGACTGAATGCAGAAGGATGGGATTGGTAGGAAGGATACACACTAGAGCTCTGAATAACTGTATTTAGCTTCCCCCTCCACCACCCTCTGGCACAACTCTCTGTCTGCTCCGTGCTGTAGCTCTTCTGTCCATATATATATCTTAGAGACTCTAAGCACCGTAGTAATGTCAGATTTTGGTAGATGTTATATCTTCTGCATTCTTGCCTGTCTTTTTTGTCTGCTCTGTAATCTCCCAAGCCCAAAATCTTCAAGTTGATCCAACATCCTCAGTATAGATGAGCACAAGCCTTACTAATAGCATGAACATACAGTGCTGCATACCAGAGAGATAATGAGCAAGAAGTGAGAGGAAACCTGTCTTTCAAACAGAGGAGTAATGGGCCCAGAGGACACTTCTCAGCTCTCATGTAAGCCTGTTCGCCCTCGCTTTTCTACATATATAGAGAGGTGTTACATAAATGATTGGAAATCCTCGATGGCCACTTCTGTATGCTAAAAGCCTTCTCCCAGGTCGGTGTTTATGTTAATGACTTTAGTGAGGTTTTTGAAGTACCTCGATGATGGGCAGCTAGGCTGGAATCAAAGGAGTGTTTCTGACCTTGGCCCACTTTAGGGAAATGCTCTGGTTTCTGACTAATATTCCCTATTCTTTCTCTCTCTCACAACATGAACTCAAAATAGCTCTGACACGCCCCATTAAGTGGCATTTTAATTGTTAACACGGCAGACTCTGTCCTTGGCACACATTAACTACTTCATTTAAATGTCAAACCCAATTAAAAATGGTCTAAGGAGGAGATTGTTTTAATCGGGAACAGGCATAGTGTTGCAACCACAATCACTACTATCTATGTGCCATCTGATCATGTCAGAAGGCAAAAGTGTTCCAATCAGCCATACTCACAGATGAGGTGAAAAGCTAGTCATAGAGAGGAGTGAGAAGTTAATCACACAAAAAGTGTTAGGAGGAGTTGTGTACAGAATGACAAAAAGAGGACTCAAAAGAGAAGTTCAAACACTGCCTACAGTATGCATCCACACACCTGGCTCATCACCATACAAAGTGAGGGTCTGTTTGTTGATTAAAGGAAGTAAAGAAAAAGTAAGTGGAACTATAGTACAACAAATACAACCCGATTCCCAAAAGATTGGGACCCAGCGTAAATTTGAATTAGATGATTTTCAAATCTCGTAAACCCATATTTTATTCATAATACAACCATGGAATTTACTAAAATTAACAAGTAATCACTACACACAGAATATAGTGAGTTGTTTTGCCTGTTGGCTCTCCACATCTCAACAGAGTTATACAACCCCAATTCCCAAAAAGTTGGGACTAATTCGGTTAACTGGCAATAGGTCAGTAACATTGGGTATATTGGGTGTAAAAAAGAGCACCTAAGAGAGTCTGAGTGTCTCAGAAGTGAAGATGAGCAGAGGCTGATCATGTGGACATTACTGTATGAGCTCAGTATACTTCCAAAAATCACTGTCTGTGAACACAGTTAAAGCTCTGTCATGCAAAGAAGAAGCTATACACTGCCGTGAAAGTATTTGCCACCTTTTTTTCCTTTTCCTTTTTCCTTATTTGCCACACTTAAATGATTCAGCATCAAACTATTTTTAATATTACATAAAGATAAAATGAGTAAATACAAAATGCAGTTTTTAAATTATGATTTCATTTATTAAGGTGAAAAAGCTGTCCAAAGCTACCAGGCCCTATGTGGAAGTTTTTTGGCCCACTCTTCCTTGCAGAATTGTTTTGATGCAGCCTGCATCAGATAATGCCACAGCATCTCAACTGGATTTACTTAAGTCTGGATTTTAACTAGGCCAATCCAAAACCTTAATTTTTTTTTTGAGCCATTCAGAGGTAGACTTGCTGGTGTGTTTTGGATCATTGTTTTATGGCATAACCCAAGTGTGTATCCAGTTTTCTGGTGGAGCGCAGAATTCATGTTTCCATCGATTATAGCAAGTGGCCGGCCACTCCTGGAAAGATTCACCACTGTTCCAAGTTTTCTTCATTTGTGGTTAATGGCTCTTGCCATGGTTCGCTGGTCCCTTAACAGACTGATATATGTAATTTACTTTGTTGTTCTTGAATTTCTTTAGATTGTGGCATGATATGTTGCTTTTTGAGATCTTTTAGCGTGCTTCACTTTGCCAGACAGATTTTGTTTAAGTGATTTCTTGATTCACCAGGTCTGGCAGTGATCAGGTGTGGGTGTAGCAAGTGAAACTGAATTCAGCTTTTCCAAAAATGTGGTTAATCATAGTTCATTCATGATTTAGCAAGGGGGTACTTTTCACTTAGGGCCAGACAGATTTGGACAGCATTTTCCCCTTAATAAATAATATCGTCATTTAAATACTGCACTTTGTATTTACACTGGTTATCTCTTTTTGATTTTTGATCTGCTTCATTTAAGTGTAACAAATATACAAAAAATAAAAGATCAGGAAAGTGGCAAATACTATACTACACTTTATATGAACATGATCCAGACACACCATGTCTTGTCTGTGCCAAAGCTAATTTAAAATGGTCTGTGACACAATGGAAAACTGTTCTGTGGTCAGAAACCACATTCTGCATCTATGACAACAGCATGGCTTCACCATAGAAAACTGCAAGTGCTCAACTGGCCTGTCTATAGTCCAGAAAACAGGAAAATGCAAAAAAGAAAATTGCTTTTAACTTACTTAATATTTGTCTGCAGTACATAAACTGGCAAGTCATATGAATGTACATAAATAAATGATCAGAAAGTGGATTTTGCATAATATGGGCTCTTTAAAATGGTACTGTTTCTGAGTTTAAACATGTGATGCATTTTGTTCTGTGTTCTGTTGTGAAAAAATATAGGGTTATGAGATTTGCAAATCATTCGATTCTGTTTTTATGTAGATTTTATTGTTTCTTAATTGGGATTGTACTAATGTGCTATTTTAAGTAAGTTATTTTGCTATTTTAAAATAAAACCGGAGTCTATGGGCCAAATTTGGACTGCAGTCCAACCAGTTTTCAGTCTTAGGCTGCTACGGTGCTTGGCTATTGGAAAGAAGATGATCATATCCAGAAACAAAGCACAAGCTTGGGAGAGAGGTTCTTAGTGTGTACAGGTCCTTTCTTCTTTTAACTGTCACCCTAGGCCCTACTTTGAGTGAAAACATTCATGGCTGGCAGTCACTTTCATCTCTTCAGGTTTACCCCTTAAGCCTGTACCCTGGTCAGTTTTGCTGGGATACGAACCCATTCCCCCAAGAGAACAATAATTCCAGCGTTAGGTTTCACATAGTGTGGTGCCAGCCCAGAGGCCTGGCATGTAATTGTCCCCTGCTATAGACAAAAACACACATACACTAAATCCATCCCCAACACTGCAGTACCAGATGGATAGCAAACAGGGATGCTCCCAGCTCCAAATTTCCTCCTGCAGCTGGGTGATAGAATTTCACAGTGGGGAGAGGGGGCAACAGGGATTTAGATCTACTGTGTCTGTTTTATAATAGTTCCATTAGTTGCCATATAGGTCTTTAAAAAGTCTAAATTTGGGGTTTCACAGCAGTCATCTGTAGAGTGTGTTTGTATTGGTTTATTGGTTTTGGGACATCTGAGAGGGTCTAGTTGCTTTTTATGCACCATCTTATAATGGGTAATGCATTGATGGCTGGCTGCCTAATGACTTAGATAGGTAGAGGTGCTGTATTGGCAAACAAGTATAGTGTTGTCATAGGGATGATGTGTGGGCCTCTTCTCCTCTGCTGGAGTGAACCAGTGAAAGGTGCTTGACCGCCCACCACAAAAGGCGCAAAAAATGCTACCACATGCATACTTACACACACATAAGTACCGAAACTGAAGTACTAGCAGAGAGGATGAGAGGAGGAGGAGGTAGTGGAGAAGGGGCCGTCTAGGTTGATGTAGTCACATACGGCAGTGTTACTTCAGTTTTTATCATCACACTGCGGTTACATATGACTCAATTGTGAAAAAGTGCATCATTTGCATTAGATGTTATTTGCTGTTTTAATGATAATGTGTTCTGCAGTGTGCAAAACAGCACTGGAACACACTACAGTATTTTTTAAAGCATCCTCTCTCTGTATCTGGCCCATAACACCAATTTCTGTCTGCTGCCATTTTCCCATGTCTCCCATTAAGAAAAGAAATGAGGCGAAGTACTGATGCAAATACGTTGAACCCCTTGCTGCTCCCTGACTCATCACCCAAAGACAGAAACAAGGTTTGTGTAAGGAAGAGAAGAAGGAAGGGAGAGAGGAAGTGGTGGAGAGGCACACCAATTAGACAGAAAAGTAGACGTACACAAAACACAGTTGATTGCTACATAATGAAAAAACTTGGGAAGTGTCACTCTGTGAAAGCAGTGTGTATTGTCATGCAAGCAAAAGAAAAATACACCACAGAACACTATTTCTCTTTTTTTGTGTCCTATCGTTCAGCTTGTGCTACTTCAGCAGTTTTGATGCGTCATTCTATTTTATCTGCATCTTGCCTTGTCTATCTCACTTGATTTTTTTGTAGATTAGCTTATTAAGTGGTCAGCAGTGCACACTTTCCTGCTGAAAGCACAGTTTGCTAGTCATTAGTATCTTACTCTGTTGAAATGCAATTGAGATTATTAAGGTTGTGCTCAAGTGAGTGTGCAGTTCATGTGTTGGAGACAGACTGAGTGATAGGTCAGAAAAGAGTGTAATGAATTAGGCAAATGGTTTCAGCATTAAATACATCTTCATATTTCACAGTTTGCACAAAGCTGACAGTCTACACATACTAAATGAAGTGCTGTCAGCCTCAGCTTCACCAATTAGCAGAACACCATTCAACACATTCACTGTGTGATAATGATAAGCTGCTATTGCTACGGTGCTCAGTCGGGATTTGAAAACTTTAATGTTCTGCTCAGGGATGTTACCGGCCACCTTCCTTATCCACAGGATTATAGAAAAGATGGAGGGTTTTGCTGTGTCATAGTTGCATATTTGGAATCACAACTGTAAATATACTTTATACTTATACCTTAAAATAAATATTTGTATGTTTACTAAAATGAACTAAAATAACTACAATTGTATTTTCCTGGTTTCATCAAAACTGAAATGTATGAAAACACATTGCAATCATTGATGTTTTATACTCAGCTTTGTATACATGCACAGACATATATGCAATTAATGTATTGGAATGCACATGTACAGTAGAGTGATTCATCTACTGTTTTCAGTTTACTAAAATTAACAAGTAATCATTACACACAGTAAATATATGGCATGATGCATGATGATATGGCCGGGCTACATGATGATATGATGCAACTGTTCATCTTAGAGATTAATCGACAGGGGGATCACCTAAGGCATTAGTGTTTAAATTCTATACAAATATATATCTGTTTATTAAGGGTTAGTGATATGGCAAAACTATCACTATTTTTTTTTTCAGGCAGTATCAGGATGCACGATTTTATCACAATTCTTCTCCATGTTGGTTTTTAAGACTATTTTGCAAGTTACTAAACTACTGAAGTAATTTCACTTTTAAAAAAATACAGGCTTCCAAGGTAATTACAGAGAAGTTGTCCAAACCAGTTCCATATTACTGATGCCTACTTGCGTTATAGTAAAAGCATGGCTCTACTTGGGTTGACCCACGCTGTATAGAAAATGGGACTTTTCCTCAGGTTTCACTGTTCTGTCAATAATAAGACGATGCATCATCTTGTGATGATATTTGTCCCAGCTGGGTGGATGGTCCACATACTTGACCATGCCACAAGCATGACAGTTTTGCTATAATGGCATCGGGGTGCCCAATGATGTGAAAAGCGCACAGTGGAATCCTAATGAGTGTAATGATCATCTCTGTGGCCAGCTGAGCCATTTGCCCGGCTGGACTCTGGCTTTGCTAGATCTCTGCACCAGTCACACTGTTTGACAAGCAATATATCAATAGAGAGGGGAACATTTTTCTCAAGTGAAAAACACTTATCTTTTTTCCAGTCTCTCATGGGAACCCAACTTGTGTATGTATGTATTAACCGATCAGGCGTAACATTGTGAACAACTGTACAATTTAAGAAATTCCAATGCAACAGCTCTGCCATGAATTCTACTTTTACAAAGTTGAAATATTTCAGTTTTTAAGTTGAAACTGTCATGTGATAATTCTACTATATATACATTATTAAGGTCATTGTGGGCATTGGAGTCCTACTGGACTACATTATGTTAAGTGGTGTCTTTAATGTAACGTGATGTCACGCGCAGAATGTTGTATATATGGAAGTAAACATTTTTATGGCGATGGCTGACACATCTGTACAGAGATGTGGATGAGCCAGAGTCAAGAGTGGTGGGACTGTGACGTGAGCGGCTTCACAGAAGCACATTTCATCAAAAATTTCAGGACATCAGCTCATACCTTTGATTACATCTGCCAGCATCTCTTCACAAGTCTGTCATGGCAAGACACTCATCTCAGGCGAAAAAAAAATCCCTGTTGAGACTGAGGCTTCATTGGAAAACATCAGATACATATCCAATTATGACCACATATGAAGTGGCCCAGGTCTCATTTTAAAAAATAGGATTTTGTGTCAATTGTGCTGTTCAGACTGTACAATGCCATCTGAAAGTAGCCTTATTGTGTTTTGTCCCCATGCCTTTTCTGTCCTGTATATGAGCAGCTTGTACTATAAATGAGTGTGAAGATCTAGCTTATTAAACAACTGAGCCTTTAAATTATAACAGACTGGCCTTGCATGCATGGGTGACCGTCAGAGCCCCTACCCCACCACCTCCAGCAAAACACAAACACTAAAGGGAGGGGTTGCGCTTGATGGTCCCTTATGTTATGCCCATTCTGGGAGATTGGCCTGGACCAGTGTTTTCTGGGGTGATGTTATGGGTGATTTAACATGAAGTTAATGCACTGAGTTCTCTCTCTCTCTCT
>OMLM01020205.1:56816-69978 GCA_900302695.1 Helostoma temminkii | reverse complement strand
GCAGAGTATCATTCCCCAGGCAAAAACATGTCAATCTAAACTGGTAAACAGTTAGAGATTAATAAAAAGTCTGTCCACAATATAGTCACTTATAGAGTAACAAAACTTCAATTCAAGTAAAATGGATATTGTGCAATATAATTTCCCCTACCATTATATCAGGGGCACCCCCGCTCCCTCTAAAAGGTCAAGTAAATTATTATATTACATTATAATGTAATTGTATTTTCTGCGCCAGACCACACCAGAAGTCATTTAAGGTTCCTTTACCATAGAACAGGTCTACACATAGTTCTTTTATTAAACAAACTAAATAACCTGATGTTATTTATCTGTTTACACAACAGCATTTCTGCTCATGGTCGCTTGTTATCGCACACAGCAGAGTTCTGCATACACAGGTTAGCACACTCCCACCAGCAGACAGAGAGCATGCGTCGGAAAATACGACAGTCTCCGTCTAACACCTGCATGGTGGTGGTACTGCTGTTATGATTTCTAATTTGTAGAGCTTGCAGAGCACCATGTTGTTTGGTCTCTGCTTAAAATACTCCCATACTTTAGATGATCACAGTCGTTTTTTTTTTTTCGCTCGCTCTTTACCAGACTCCATGCTCTCACTACACACAACCATCTTACTTCCTACATGTGAAGCATCAATGCACGTTTCATAAATCAACATTTTTTCGTAATCGAATACGTCGATTACATCGACAAATCGCCCCATCCGTAATGTAATATATTAACTATACTAAACAATGACACAGTCATGATATAATAACACGCTAAGTTGCAGTATTGGCTTTTCAGGCAACATTGCTGATGCCTGTAAAATATTCATTACTGCACCGCAACTCTGTTTGTTTCTCTTTGGCCTGTAACATTTGGACACCACAGGTTGCCAGACATGAAACAGCTTAGAGTTCAGACAGAAGTTTAGGTACTTGTACTGTGATGTGTGTGCAGACAGTTTATCAGAGGAGCCAGAACTGGAGACAAACAGCTGGTCAAGTGATCCCAACTAGTGGTGGTTAGTGCCATCATGCTACTGTTAAATGCTGTCAGTCACATCAAAGCAGCAGACAGACTTCCTTTATAACTTCCTAACTGAGATGTGCATTATCTGCAAGAAAGTTAGTTCTCTTGTTATATTTTAGTTCAAAATAACATTGCACATCACACACTGATAGGATTCTCTCATCAGATTCATCACCTGTAATGGTTTCAGTTCACAGACTGCCTTGTCAAGAGTTAATGTGTGACATTTCTTACCTCCTTAGTGTGCTTTAGACCATTGCTGTCTTGTGAAGAGGAAGAGGAAGTACAAAGTTTCATTATGGCAAAAAACACTGAAGAGAAAAGAGTCCAATATTAATATCAGAATTAAGGTCAGTCAATCTGAAATATGTCCTTTGGTCTGTTGAGTCCAAATTTTAATTATTGGTTCTAAACTCTGTGTCTTTCTAAGATCTAGAGTGGGTTCCTAAATGTGTGGTTCCTGCTTTGAGCAGGGAAGGAGGTGTGTGATGGTGTGGGGGTGCTTTGCTGGAGACTTTGAGGGCACATTTATCAAGCATGGCTGCCACAGCATTTTGCAGCGGCATACTATCCCTTCTGGTTTGGGTGGGACTATCATTTGTTTGATGGAGTGTTACATCAGATGATCTGGCCTTCACAATCACCCGATAAATCCTACTGAGATAATTTGGGATGAGTTGGACTGGAGAGTGAAGGTAAAGCAGCCAACAATCCTCAATACCTCTGGGAGTTCCTTCAAAATGGTTGGAAAACAATTTCAGGTGACTACCTGACTGAGAAAATAATACAAGAGTGTGCTAAGCTGAGACTGACATAAGGATACAACATCCATATGAACTGGTTTATAATTTGCAAAAAACAAAGACCAATATTAATGCCAACATTTTATATATGAAAACATGAAAACAACAAAATCCAGAACAGCTTTACATATCTCAGAAATTAGTAAAATAATCAGTAAAGGTAAAAAAAAAAAAGGGATCGGTGTGAAAGAGACCCCCAGGATGCTATTCTTCTGTCACTACAACAGTACTTCCAGTTTTGTTTTTTGCTATTCACCTGGTAAATAAAACTGCTGTGTATATGTGCCAAGTATCTGATATTTTGTAAATATGACAGTTGATTTTCCACAGCAGCTATATTAGGACTTCTATGACCGTACCTCCTTACAGCAGAAAAGTACATCATCTTTGGGACAATGGGTCACAAAGCAGTATAGTGTGTACAGGATGTTGTACAATCTACAAATGTGTGTATTTCTGGGTGTCGCCCTACAGGGACAAAGCACCTCAGATAAATAGATAGATGGGTTTCTATGTTCTGACAGTTTGGATTTGTAGCCGCACTCCATAAACCCATGTGTCATATATCAAAACTGTTGTGTTTGTGGTGAGTATTAAGGTTTTTACAAAATTCACCTGGGAAAGTTTAAAACATTCATGAGCCTTCTGACATCCATGGATGGATAACAACTTTGGGCACTGTAGGTGGGGTTTAGAGTGCTTTCTTTTGGCAGTCAAGTGTAGGTTGACTCAGTCAAGTGTTTCTGTCAAATCTAAGAGCATGTGACTCAGGAGAAGAATTAGTGTAGGAGGAGAACAACAAGCTCTCAAGTTAGAGCAGGACCCTTCATCTTCCAGGGTATGAGACAGCAGTGAGGCGTGTGTGTCTTGCATTGACAGTTTATGTTTTTTCCTTTCTTCATTTTTGTTTTACAGGTGGTGAAAATTATTTCAAAGAAAAAAAAATATGATTTATGATTTTTAATTTACTAAGTAAATAGGTCCACAGACAGTAAAGCTACTTTAGTAGCTTTGTGACTTTTTCTACCAAAGCTGATTATCATCTTTGTTAAAGTAGTATTTATCCACAGCATTGACCTTTTCATTATTTAACATTATAACTCATCTTTTCATAAGTTCTAAAATTTGCATGACTATTTATTTTAACTGAGCTAAACAGTGAATGAAGAGAGGGAGTGACAGGATGAAGGAATTAATCGGTTAAAAAAAAAAAATTGTCTGCTTTTTTAACAGTGGTCATGTTCAATAGCTCAATAAATATAGAATTATTGCTCTTGTGATCCAATCAGGAGGGTGCACAAAAGTAGCCTATGCATCCACAACAAGCAGCAATGTTTCACTGTTTTTTCACAGTTTTTCCTTTTCTTTATTATCAAGATCTAAGATACACAGAATAAAGCTGCACTGTTGCAGCCCTCTCACGAGATCCCTCAGAAAAGGTTGTGCAGAAAGAATTGCAAATGAAACACATTGGTTTGGCGTTTGGATTTGGAAGTAAAATAAGCTATAATAAATATTAATATTGAATATAAAAAATAATACATTTAAATATTGTTAAAACTAATTGTTTGTCAATTGACATTTCTTGTTTGAGAAAGACTGGACCACTGTACTGACATTTTCACAGCAGTGTGCTGCGCTTTTGAACTTCGCTAGGCTATGCAACGTGTTGCATTCACTACTGTAGCAGTTCCTACAGGGTGTATCTGTCTTACTGGCGGGACCATGGGATGGGCCACTCAGAGATTGCTTTTGGGCTGCATGTGGCCTGTTAATTGAATAGGTCTGCTCTAGAGGGCCTCAATGACATGCAGCCCAGGGGAAACACATGACTAGGGCTATGTCAACACAAAGCAGACCATCTTCTCCAGTGTAATATTATGTCCCATTGTTCAAACATGAATTTAACCGCATTACAACTTTGCTCAAATGCAAATCATGTTTTAAATACTGTTTCTCATCAAAAGGCCTTATATGAAGGACCAAGAATTACCCCTCCTCCTCCCAAATTGTTAGGTACCATTTATACAGAGTGGCAAGGCAGTGTATTGCCACAATAATCCTGCCTTGAATGGGCAACGAGGCTTCAGACTGACTAATTCTGATGCGACATCACTATTCTTTGTTCACATACAGACAAGAAATGTCAAACACCCAGCCCACTGCCACACTTTACATCTTCACTCTTAGCCTTTTCTGCACAATGACAGTGTTCACATTGGCTCTTAGCCTGTGGTGTTAGTGACGTGGTGAGCTTCTCTCATCACTGTTAAGAAAGAAAAATATAATGTGAAAGAGAACTGAATGTGCTGGCAGACAGTTCACAATAAGGTTGTGTGTCTGACACATCTGTGACTCACATATTTTATTAGTGGCAGCTTGCCAGCCTACATGTAGTGCCCCTTTTATTTTAGTTAGGTTGTATATGACGTTTGTTTTTGCCCATTATATGTAAGGCATCAAATGTTGTGACTTTGGCTATAATCTATCTTTTTATAAAAAAATATTTATCAAGTAGGGGTCATTGACATCGACAGGTCATTGTTAAACTATCCAGTAGACATCATCGTGTTGTAATTCACTCTTAATAGTCTTATAACATTGTTTTTGACCACAGCAGACATCTTTTCATTGAACAAGCTGAGAAAATCCCCTGTACACTACAACCTGCTCAGCACCAAACGGCAGACACACACAGTTAGAGACTAGCTGGTGAACATTTTGGAGAATTTATCAGCTGAAGGACCCGATTGTTCCCTCAGGAGTTGATAAAGACCTAACAGAAAGGAGTGTGAATATAGCATGTAGAATCATCAAGTGGACAGAAGCACAATTCCAACTGATTTTTTATGTTTAACTACTGCATTTATAAATAAGTAACTTTTGCGAATTGGCCATAGGGAAATATTTATTTGTAAATAAATTGTGATGGTGAGTGAGTAAGTTTTCAGTCCTGGTTGGTTTGGTGTCACCACACGATTCACCAGTTGAGCAGGAGAAAATGTTTGATTTGCGTTAACAGTAACTTAATGGAGCTCTCTGAACAGTAAGCAGCGCGGTTGACATCTGTGTAACAGAATAAAAAAAGGAGCATTAACTGACTGGGGTCGTGCAGCCAAGGTTGAAGCCCTAAAACTCTATACTGAAGTAAGATGAACCCATGAAGACATAAAGTTTTGGTACGTCTGCCTTTACATGCACATGAACTTTAGGGACATAGGCTTTAATATGGAGTGGGCCCACCCTTTGCAATTATGGTAGCTTCAACATTTCTTGGAAGGCTTCGCACAAGGTTTAAGAGTGTGTTTTGGAAATTTTTGACCATTCCTGTAGAAGTGCATTTGTGTGGTCAGACACTGATGTTGAGCGAGAAGGCCTGGTTCACAGTCTCCACTATAATTGATCCCAAAGGTGCTCTATCAGGTGGAGGTCAGGACTCTATGCAGGCCATTCAAGTTACTCCACACCAAACTCGCTCGTCCATGTCTTTATGGACTTGGATTTCAATGATTTCGATGGGGTGTTCCAAAACGTTTGGCTTGCTAAAGAGGCTCATCCATGAATACCAGCAGCAAACATACTTCAATTTGATGTGAATCCTCCACATTATGACTATGATATGATAATGATTGGAGTGACACACTGCTTATTTTAATCCCTTGTGAAAACCATAATAATCCACCAGAAAATGCTTAACAGTGTGGAGGAGTTGAGGATCTATGGTGCACAGATTTACACAGTTTTTTATTTGATGTAAGTTGTTGTCTGTTTGCGTGTATACTGGCATGTATAAAATGACATACCACATTATTTTTATAAACACCGTGCTCTGTTTTTAGCATACCAATTCAGTTCTTTGATATCTTCAAGTAAACATTTATCAATGCCAGTTTGCATCTCTCAGCATCTCTCCACATTGATGTGAGTACACAGGTGCTTACTCCACTGACTGGCATGTTAATCAGATGGGATTAGATCTCAAGTGAGTACAAATGTGATGGAAAATGGTTTGAATTACATGCTAAGCTCCCACTGTCCTGTAATCCACCGCCCTTCACTTGCAAAAGTCATCCACTAAAGTATAATTTGTCTGCAAGCAAGCACGTGCCTTCATGCGAGCCCCGTACTCTGTCCACACATGAACAAATCCTAATTACTCACTCCATCTCAAAGGCATTGGTTAATACCCTTTTAGTGACTTCATCTGCTTGACTCTCAGATCAGAACTGCTTCTGGTAGGTGGAGGGATGGAGTGAGTGACAAAAGAAGGAAGAAGAAGAAGATGTAGATGATGGTCAGGCAGGCCTGAGGCATCCCCCTGGCTGTTTTGTTTTTTTTTTTTGGTTTGTTTTGACTGACATCTAATCAACGCGTTTGCCCCCTCCTTGAGCCATAGATGGTCTGGATGAAGAAATAGATCAGCATCCCAAGGACAGTTTACCCCCACACATATCACGAGGTAAATAGAACAGTGACTTTGGGACAATTATTTTCACTACTCTCCTGTCAGTCAGTCATTGTACAAGCTCTTAACCCTGTCCAACACGGCACAGTTCAGAAATTATCACTGACCCCTTATTGCTTTTTGCCTCCTGCCAGGCGGTCAAGGTTACATTATCATCTTGATCCGAACATTGTAATAAATCTGCACATTAAGGGCTAAAATTCCTTCAGTAGATGGGGGAAGGCTACTGTAAACAAGTAGAACTAGGTGTGCAAGTAGCACTTCCTTCTGACTAAGCTAGTTTTTATTACTCATCAATATGCCTTTGAGTAAGGCACTAAATCACTCAAATCACAGTTTGTTACTCATGTTCTGTTTGCCTTACATATTATTTAAAAATAACACTGCACCATCAGATAGCCCATGGGACTGGCTCTGTATAATTTGTCTCAGCTTGAGACATATAGTCATTGAGTAAAAGCAGTCAAACCAAACACTTAAAGTGTTGAGAATGAGGGTCTAAATCTTGTTCAAGCCTTGCTGCCAAAAAACATTTACTCTTCTCTCCCAGTGTGGACTGAAAGTTTCCTAATTAATATTATAAAACATTGGCTGGACAGCCATAAGTGAACCACCACAATGCAATGGAGGTAAGAATAATTTAGTTTGTTTAGTCGGCAGAAAGGCTCACTAGTTACCTGGAAAACCATTTTGAAGACACTGTTGAAAAAAGTTACATTACATTTTTTTAAATGTTCAGTTCACCTTTCAGAACATTTCAAAACCTGAGCACATAAATCCAAAAGTATCTGAGTGGCTAAACTAAACAGAAAAGTTTTTCATAATCTGGGTGAAATAAGATATGAAACAGGGTGTTAGGGGAACTGTGCGCAGTTTAGATCCCTTTAGACAGATAAAAGATTTATTTTCACAAGCTGAGATACTTATCTCACTGCAGCTCCCAGAATGCATGGGTGTGTTATGAGCACAAAGAGACCTGAACACACACACACACACACACACACACACGCTTTATGAATAGTTAGTAGGGGCATTTTGAAAGTGTTGTCCATGTGACAAGCAGACTGTTCTCTGTGGAGGAGAGGGGTAATTCTCTTTCACGCATCATTAACTCTCCTCATCTACTCACGCCTGTGTGTATTCAACATCTGCCGCAGCCAATCAAAACTGCTCATCAGTCTTCAACTTCACACGATTGTACTATGGCATCTCGTTTCTGTGTCATCTCTGTTGAGACCAGTCCTCATTTGTTCATTTTTCACTCCCTCTTTATGTTGTTTTCTCATTTTCCATCTGTCCTTATCACTCACTAACCATTTCTCTTAATGATGAGGAGACACAATAAGAGTCACTCCTGTTTTTACCTGACAGTCCATTTGGTGTTGCAAAAGTGATTTCATCTCTCTCCTCTCATTCAACAACCTCCACTGCTGTTATCATTTGTAGTACAAAATAGGTTGTAATGGCCACACACTATCATTCTCCTACTTGGGGTAATAACTATATAAGTTCATGAGTAATGGGGTGATAATGGCATAATTGGTTGAAGAATTAGTGTGTGCTCCCTGTCTATACACAGATTGTTTGTGAGGCAAGTAGTTATGGAAATCTGTGGTAGTTGTGGAAATCTTATCACCTCCATTTCGTTCTTTAAGTACTGAGAGTAACCTTCTCTGTAGTATTCTATATATCATTATCATCATCATCATTTTAGCCATTTAACAGTCATCAGAATCATTACTCTGCTAGTTATACCTATCCTCTCCCCGTCCTCTGTGTGTTTTCTATTTTACTGCTCTAATGCTCACTACCACCAAACTGTTCATTATAGCTGAGACAGCTATCATGGTTGATGAAACAAAACACTCCATGAGCAGATAACTGATTACTATGGCAGTGTTTCAGCTGCTTGGCATCTTACTGTAGCTGTGAGCTTTCTAGTCATAATAGTTCACCAACTAGCCCTGAAAATAATCAATATGCTATTCAGCTTTTTTGCAAAGACATGTAGATTAATTCTGCTGTGCCACTTTCTGATCTGATCAGATCATTTGATCACATGCTGATACTGAAAAAAGGTTTTTTCAAAACACAACCAGTCCCAAATTTGCAGTAGACAGCAAATCATCATGCTGCAGTATGTCATTTTTATAGATAGCATTTGTGCAAAAGAAATGGTGGGCGGAGACAAACTGCATGGTACCGCATGTCACAATTAACCAAAGTACAGTTGCAGTTCAGTGGTAACTGGACTTGCTGGAACTTAGGAAGCAAAACCAGTTACCTCTGAGCAGCGCTTTTAAAATGAACACAACCTGGATGGCGAATACTCTCCACTGATGTATGTCTAATCTATCATATCGGCAGATTCTTGTCAATACACAGACACTGCCTAGGTTTCCTACATAAATTAAACTGCTGAGTGAAAGTTGAATCATGGAACCTGGACTTCTTTCTTGTTAGGGTGAAACATTACACTACTCATCCAATTAGCTTCCCACTGAAGAAGACTTGGATGAGTGGTGATAACATTTAGATCTAATGAGAAAGACCAGTTGCCACTGCTCAACTTCCAGATAACTTAATCTGGATGACTGAGAATCTTCATCAACATAAACTATTGACTGAAGATGAGGTTAAGAATAAAACCATGCCTAACCTGCCATACAAACAATGTCACATATATGTTACATTGTCCGTGCCTCAGAATCTATGTAGGAATCAAGTCAATTAAGAATGAAAATTTCTTAATCAGCACAGTAGATTTGCAAATATCAGCACCTCTCCTGTTGCTCACCATTTTAAAGAAAACAAACATTATGTTTCCCAACTTAAAGAGTCCTGGTAAGTGATGCAACCATGCAGAGGTGGTGATCTCAAAGAACAACAGCCATACAGTGAAACCTATTGAATTTTCACATTAAAAGCTGTGTCCACTACTAATTTAAATTAATTTCATTAGTTTTATCTGATATTACCAGCTGTACTTTTAATAATACTAGTTTAATACAAGTTTTATCTGAATAAACGAATCAACAATTACTTAGTCCTAATAAACTAAGTAACCAGGATCATAAGTGCATATTACATTGTTGTGAACCAGACGTTGTTGATCATGTGTTGTTTGTAGTCTATATTGCTTAGCTTTTTGACTTTTGTTTCCTGGTATAATTGTGCTTATTTGCACATAGTTCTGTATAGTTGTAATAGTTGTACATAGTATTTGTACATAGCAAACAAGGAGGGGGTGGAGAATCTTTTAGCTTCCTTTACATTTAAACTAAGGGCCTCATTTGGAGGATAGAAACACACATGCCCAACATTGTAAGCCATATTTTAACCAACTTTTTATTGTCTTTTAAACCTGTCCACAAGTTGGTTGGTAAGATGCTCTCTGATATATACTATATTTATAAGTAATTTCAATGCATGCTGTTACAACAATCCTCTGTCATTATAAAAGACAAACACTTACAGTATCTGCCTAACACTAGTTGATATTCTACCCATGCGAACAGGCTAGGATGGTTTAAGCTCCAGGGTTTGGTGCTGTCCCAGAGTGAGAAATTGAGCTGAAGCCCTCCCCGCCTCACTGTCTTATCTCTGTGTTTGCCAGTATGGCTTTTGTCTGTTTCTCTCTGCGACCATCAGGTCCTCAAGCTTATGAGTTAGTATTAGACCCAACAATTAAAATTCTTTTCTAGCAAAACCCACAGAAATCGATCATAACAAATAAAAAAAAAATTGAAAATAAAAATACAGGATCTCAGACTCAGAATCTGAATTTAGTTGATGGCTGCTGATGATTGTCATATTCACAAGATGTTCTAAGCAACAGCATTAAGTAAAGGCCACCTTTCAGAGCAACTATAACCATATATCACACAGCAGCTAAAAATAGTATTCTTGTGGCACCCAGTGACATTGCCACTTGTCACCACAGTATCCACAGATCCACCACACTATGCTAAGAACGTATTCTGTATAATATCCAGCTCAGCGTTGTGTTACACTGACCCACTGAAGTGTTAAACTTCTGGGAAGCTGCCAGGTTGGAGAGGTTACACTGAAGATGTATTTAGTGACTGTTACTCTGTTGCTGTTTTTGTAAATGGTAGCGTTAAACAATCAGGGAATTTACCTCTCATCAGATGTATACATATGAAGATATGTTGTTTCTATTTATGTAGTTTTTTTAGCAACAGCTGATTTTTCTTTATAAACAATAATGAGCGTTGCCATGTTTTACTAGTGTTTTATTGCTACCTGTGCATATGTAACTATTGACTGATATTATCAATGTTCTCTTACAGATTACACATTTTAACTCGTGTTCTCTTAGGGTTAGGGTAAGCAACTGGAATAACAAATGCTATAAAGCAACAAAAGCCTTTTATGTCACATCATGATGTCAACATCATGACCAGTGTTGAGCATAAACGCACTAAAAGAGCGGTTTGCTTGAACTTGCCCATGTTTTCAGTGGTAAAGATGAACATATCTATTTGCTTGAGAATTGTTAACATGTGGGATAAATGTGAGCACCATAATCTTCATTCATTTAATATGTGCATGAGGCATTTAGAGACAGAACAGAGTATAGGTCGGTTTTATGTTTTGGAAGTGCTCGGATCCTTAAATGTCTGAGAATTTATTTAGTTCCAAATTCACTTGAATTTAAGACTAGGTCTTGTGATGTCTGAACTTGCCTTTGTTGAATTATTATGCTATATATGAAGTAACAGATTATTTTTGTAGATTATTTGTAGATTATTTGCAGATCACACATGTATCAATATATGCAGTTTTTCTGCAATATATGCAGTTCCAAAATATATTTCCAGAATAAGCAGTTTTCCGGATCCTGTGTTTTCTGAATCTCCTAGCATTTGTACAATAGAATTTTGGGACACTGGGACAGAAAGTAGGTGGCACGGTGGTGTAGTAGTTAGCACTTGTGCCTCACCACATGAAGGACCCGCGTTCAATTCCACAGGTTGGCCAGGTGCCTTTCTGTGTGGAGTTTGCATGTTCTCTCCATGTCTGTGTGGGTTCTCTGGCTTCCTCACACCATCTAAAGATTCAATGTAACATGCTTACACTTCTGTCTGTACGTTTTAAAAAACATTAGGCCCTATTATTGGTGCCCTCACCAAACATTCCCTCCTCAACACCTCCCCAGTTGTTCTCAGCCATTGGAAGTTGATCCTGCTTCTAAATAGCTGCTAGTATGTTTATTTCTCTGTAGCAGTTTAGCATGTGATCGATGAAATCCAGTTGGCCCTGCCACTACCACTAAGACAGTGATAAAGAGGACACATAACCAACAGTGAATTGTCTGTACAGCCATAAAGAGCATGCAAATCTGTTTACTGCCAAGTGTTGAATAATTGATATGGTGATAAAACTATTTTCCTAGTAGAGTCATTTTGTCAGTAATGGCTACTGTGGAGGCATACACACACTGTTTTGTTATTAATAGGCTGGTAATTGTAAGTGGCAACCTGATTCATTCAATTCATTTCCAGTGAGAGCAACTGATGACACATGGACTTTTTCACATATCATACACAATCATTCAGATGTGTATTTTGTTGCACGTGTTCATTTTATGCACATATAATTTTTACATATTTTCACAGTGTTAAAAGTGTCTGCTACATAATTAGCCTAGTTTAACTGTGTTAATAGGCTCCTCGGGGTCTTTTATGTGCTGATAAAAAAGGAAAGAGATTGCAAAGAGGGAGAGGATGAGAGTTGATGTGCTGGTGTGTGTACAGTAGATCTGTGTTATGTAAAAATACAGATGGTACTTTTAGTTCCAATATTTCATTATATACACATGCTGCAACATTTTTCCTCATGAATCTGTTTTGATCCTAGTCTTAGCAAGTCTCTTGACCTTCAAACATCCAAAATAAAAACCAGGTGAGTGTGTGAAGAAGCATAATGTTTAGTTGTTCAGAGACAGATCTTATCAGAGTGGAGAGAGGAATTTTAAAGGACCACTTCATTGGTTCACAGATTTTAAAGGTCTGGCTTTTAGTGAAACATGCAGTTTAGATTCCTATAGACCTCCCCAGGTTCTTAACAAAGTACAGTATCTAGTGTGTTTTATTGTGTGTATACTTGTGTGTCAAAAAATAAATACATTTGTGTGTTGCTGTAGTTGCACTCCATCAATCACGGCACAAACTCATTGTCTGACTGGCCATATTTCACTGCACTAATAGATTCCATGTGATCCAGAAACCAGTTGAACTGAGAGTGAATATGTGAGCGCTCCAATTCTTTTTCTATGCCTACTCACTTTTGCACATCAACTTTGACTGTCCTTATGGCCCTTTTTGGAAAGCATCCAAGCACAGAATGTGTCTGTAGTCTTTCTGTCAGCGCGTCAGAGGGTTAACAAAGCGGTACACTTCCTCATCAAGGACTTGGATAGTACTCAGATTGCAGGAGCTTGCCTAGTACCATTCACTCTCCACCCTCACTCCCACTGCTCTCATCTCTGCCTTACCAAAAGGCCTCTGCAGGGTATCAAAGTGTAGCCTTGTTCTGATTGCTCTGTGTAGAGCAGCCAGGGTTGAGCATAGGTTCAACTACTTAAAACGACACATACATACATATGCAGCAGATACACAGGGTAGCAAAAGTAGTTCCAAAATGTGTAACACTTTTTCTTGATGGCAGGGGAAAAAAATTTACATTTGTTTTTTGAATGTTCAGTATCTTACATTTTAACATGAAATGATAATATTTCTATTGAACAGAATCACAGTATTTAATAATGATTTTGTTTTCTAAAATAGAAAATCTGAAGTAAAAATGTACATATTTAGTCTGGGAAAATCAG
>OMLM01020205.1:43697-56600 GCA_900302695.1 Helostoma temminkii | reverse complement strand
CTCATCTTATCTTCACTCTATGACTTTCAGACAACTTAACAGAATCATCTAGATTAGGTAGACCTTGATGTGATTACATTGGATTACTGGATTAGATTAAATCAGAGATTAGTAAAGCCTCATGATCAAAGTGTTGTAATACAAGCATTACTGTAATTGACTGACAGCTGCGCCTGAGTAGGTGCAGGGACTTATATGGGCCGAGAGCAGTTTGTGTGTCTTTGCAGTAGTTGGGATAAGTGCCAGACCGAGACTTTTTTCATGGGTGACAGAACAGGGTTTAGGTCCAGATCGATCAGGTTCGGTAATAGGTAGTCAGGTCAAAACAGAGAATGCCTCAAGTCTCGACTGGGTTGCAGAGCAGACAATCTGGCAGAGGACTGAGAGCTGCAGATCTGCTTAAGTAGTGAGAAAACTAGGTGTTAGTAATCAGACTGATTAATGACTGAGAGACAAAAAATTGACCCTACATGGGTGAAAATCATGAGAAATTAGGCTGAAGGTCACGACAATCAATACAATAAGACTATGAAAGAGATCATATCTTACTGATTTTGTGTTTCCCAACTATTAGCCTGAAGCGGACCCACCTGATAAATGGGTCAAAATCATCTTATGGTGTGGCAGATGAAATTATTTTTGGATTGTTGGAGTTGGAGACTAAGTGGCTTCTCAAAAAACCATCAGCATAATAAAAAAATCAATACAAAGACAGGCTTCAGCTTGAGAAAGCAGGCAGTGGGTAAATTGAATGAAGAGTGGTGGAGAAAAAATGTTCAATTGACTAGGTTTGGCACTTAAAGGCTTTTCTAGGGGAACCATTGCAGAGGAGTAGTTCAGCCCGGGTAAAGGCAGTGCAGCTCAAAAGTTGATCTTGTGTAGGGCAGCTACCCTCTGGCTCCAACACTGAGTGGGATGCATTGTGTTATTAGCTATGGTGTCCAGTGTTAATGTGATTATACTGAAATTAACTCAGTTGGACAAGTGCATAGTTTTAGTCACCACATCTTCTTTTAAAACATTTTCCCTTCTGTTTTATTTCTTTATTTCTTTAATGGCTGTTGCATTACATTACTAAACATTTTACACTAAAATTTTCTATTTAAGATATATCTATGCATGTGTATGTTTAATTTTATTTGGAATAATATCTAATAATTTAGTTGAGGCAAATATTAAGCTATTCTCAGAGAGAGAAACACAATAGTTGATGTACGTGAGACTCCCAAGCTGCATGAAAATGGGAATGTTTGATCAAAGTGTGGGAAATAGTGTGAATCTAAAGTACGTCTGTTTTACTCTTTAGTCAGGCTTCTCATCATCAGGTGTTAAGACTTGTTTTAGAATTTCAGTTGTGCTTTAAGATTTTTAAGTCCATGATTATTTAAACTTCTAATAATCTAGTAAATATTTTAAACCATGTTTTAACTAATTTAAAGTTTTGTTCATAGTTTACAGCATTGCAAGATTTGTTTGACAATGTTAAGACATTTACTGTTTTTACTGTTTGTAAGACTGTTTTTTGTTTTTTTGGTGGATATTCTGAAAACTCTGGATTGCTTGGGTATAGAACAGTATTTCTAGAAGTGTGCGTACTGCATATGTAAAAGCGACTCTTTATTTTTCCCTGTAAAACTTTGTACTTATCTTCCCTCCTTCAACTGTATATAGTGTATATAAACATCCCCTCTCCTTACAACATTTCTTTTTTCTTTGTGTGTCCATTTGAGTAGCATGGCAACATAAATATCTACAGTACTCTCAGTTCTGAGCAGGTAATCCTTCCTCTTGTTGGAGCTGGCACTGGGAATGGGACAGGGACTGATGGATGCACAGGCAGCTTATAGGCAAGGACAGCTTGCATGCCAGCATCAACACTTAGTTGATCCCTGGATGATAGAGTTGGATTCTAACTCTTAGATACCACAGAACACACGCACACACAGACATGTGCAGCTGAGTCACACTCACTTACCCACATGCTGAAACAGCATTTCAGCACAGGCAGTTATTCTGTTTATCTCTATTTATTGTAACAGTTCTGCCTTTGGTCTTTTCTTTAAGCTCTTTGTGTTGGTGAATATCTGCCTCTACACTAAGGCAGCCATTTTGCTTCCTATACTGTAATAATTCCCGATGCTTTCAATTAAAGTTGCTTGTGTGTTTCTGGGCTTCTTGCATAAATACCTCCATTACAAAATTATACTTGTTTACAATGGAGCAGGCAATTTGTCAGTGTGTCTAACTACTTATAAGGGAGACCAACTCAGCTCTCTGTGTCTAATGAATATCCTCCTACCGAACTAATGTCATTAACAACAGGTAGGGATGAAGATAATGCAATCAAATCCTCACAGTAATTAGAACTTCCCAGCCGGGCCCAGGTATGTCTCACTGATGAAAAGAAGCAGCTCATTAGGTGTGCTTGTGAGCAACACAGAGTTGGCACCTTGAAGGCGTCATCTGAAACATTCAGTGAAATACACGGGAAATGTGTGGTTGTATCAGACAGCTCAAAATTGAGCAGATTTGGGGGAAAGTGTTAGTATCACTGTTTAACATCTTACCCTCACATCCTGGAAGTGAGTGAACAGTATGCTTGCAGCACATCAAGGTGAAAGGAGGAGGAGGAAGAGTGGCAACTGTGCCAATATGAGATGGCAGGTTTGATGCATATTTGTTACAGTGGTTGGGCCAGTGAGGAAAATAAATGTGTTCCCATGATAATCTTTTTATATTTATTCATATATTTATTGAAGCTTTCAACAACTAGTTTAACTAACATAGCATATATGTGACTCAGAGCAATGTACCAGAGTTACCTAATGATTGCTGACAAATGAAATTTACATTTACTGTGAAAGGCATAATTTGGCTTTGCACTCAAGTCTTTTCTGTGTAATATTTAATTAATTTGAATGGGATTGAAATGAATCATAATTTTTCATCAGACCTTACTATATGTGGGTTACAAATATTTTTCTTTTAGCATTTTTGTCCTTCTCAACATTGCACAATTATAAATCCCTAAAAATACATCACTGACCTAAATGTCATTCTCTTGTTTCTGTAAAAAGAACATTAAATCACTTTTTCAAATCTGGTTGGGAAACAAAAGCCTACCTCAAATCTGTTTTATATTGTCAACATGAATTGTCTCAAAATGGCTCACTGAGCATAATATAAATAATAATATAAAGATAATTCTCAAAATGTAACATCTCAAGGCTTTAACGCAAGTCTGCCAGATTTGCACTGTATAAGCATCATATCCGTTGTGACGGATTTAATGCCAAGCACTAACTTAAGTGATGACATGTTGCTCTAAAAAACAAACCACAGTGTATTAATGTCATGACATCAGGAGCCCTTAACTTTCTCTCCTCCCCTCTGCCAGCTGAGGTGTCTGGATCTGTTTTGGTCAGTCTCGTCTGTGGTCAGAGTGGCATGCAGTCCTTAGTCATACATGGTTTACAAGAAACTGATTGAAAGAACGTCTGCTGTACACATCTACACATCTGCTCTGCCTCCTATTAAGAAACTAAACAAAAGCTATTCCTAGCCTCAGTGTGGTGTACTTTTTATACAAGGGCTTACAATTATCTACCCACATAAAACATATTAGTGGAAAAACATGTTTACGTGGAAGGAAGTGTATGTATGCTTGCCTGTTTGTCTTTGTGTGATTGTGCTGTGTACATGCTGCACCTGCCTAATTTCCATCTCTTCTTCCCCCTCTCTTCTGTCCTAAAGGCAATCTGTTTCCTCCCATCTCCATCAGTCATGCTATCAAAGCTAGAGCTTCTTCTCTGTTGTCTGCAGAGTACGTGCAATACCTGTTTGTCACACAAACTGCGTGGGAAAATTACATGGTTTCGTCACTAGAGTGTAGGCGCTTGTATGGGTTCTGCTAAAAACTATTGGAATGTATTAGGCAATAATTGCATTGGTGTTTAGACAAGGAGATGTGGTGATAGGAGCACATCATTCTTACTTAGCCTATTTTTATCATTTTTAAATATATACAGGATTAAACTCTCTTATCTGAAAGCAGACCTCAATTTACTCTGCTTGCAATATCTATATCCGGATTAATCCCATTCCCCAGACAATTGACAGAGCCCACAACACTGTTTGACTCATGAGACTGATACAGCTTGCCATCAATTTATGTAATTTATAGTAAAAATGAATGAAAACTACCATTAAGAGATTTCCGTCAGGTAGGGTGAATGCTTTTTCTAACATGATTTATAGTAAAAGTGAATGAAGCGGAAGTCAGCGCTGGTCACTACTAATAATTCTGAGTGATCCTCTGAGCCAAGCATGTTTAAGCCAGTGGTGGTGAATGTCCTTGATGTTATTTCTGAATCTGGTCATCAGAATACCTCGACATATGCCAGCCACCACTAGCATACTTCTCAAACCACCAGCCTCTTGTGTAACAGTTCAGCCAACAGATGCATAGTGTAAAAAAGTCTCTCATTAAGAAATTAATTTGATTTAATTCAGGTTGGGAACAAGTGATTTAGCATGCATTCCATATACTGCCCATGACTGTTGTGTGACTCGATGTGTGATGTTTAGATATTACAGACTGTGTTGGGTATTTGCTAAAGCAGGGTGAAACTGATAATAGGTTTAAGTCATTTGCCAGAGCAAAAAAAAAGGTGAGAATAAAGATTGTGACTTTGCCATGTGTGTACTGCTGGATGACTGTGTAGTGTGTATGGATGTTGTGACGGTGGCTGAGCCTGGCTTTGTCCTCGTCTAAGTATATCTAGTGTTGTATGGAACATTTCCCAGTGTCTGTGGTTACTCTTACTGGGCAGTTCCCCAGTTGAGTTTGTGGTGAAATGTGAATAAGACGAATATGGGTCTGTTTCCTTGCATGGGCTAAGTTTAGCACAGTTGAGGCAAACAAATGTTTGGATAGTAGTGCAAAAACTGGGCTGGTCTTTTTTTGTGGTTGAAAAATGAATAGGGCCACACTGGATGAAGTCAAACTGTTGAGTGCAGTGGTTGTGTGCCTTTTGTGAATGATTATAAAACCTGGTGTTTGGCATTGAACTCTCATTCTAGGCTTTATTTAGTGCATGACACAGGCACAGGAAAGAAAGTATCCAGTGAAATTTAATAAGTACTGAAAAGCAATTGATGAGATTATATAAATGTCTATTAAACTTATTTATTTCAGTTCAATAAAATATTAAAATTTGGTTATTTGTTTTGTGAAGCATCAGTATGTACACAAATTATGTGTAGATGTTTCTCCTCATTCTTTGATAGACCAAATTTAAAATTACACATACATACTTTATGTGCACTGCTTATTTTATTACATTGTTTCTGCATTGCTCTGTCAAGTACCAAAGAGATTGCCTGTTATGTCGTTATCTGGGAAAGGGAAAATAGCATAAGATGCTAAAAATCAAGGCAAACTAAATTCTATATTTGCATTATGTCATAATGTTCCCAACCAAGGGTACTTTTAAGTGCAAAAGCCCAGCTGCCATAACACAGTACCAATTAGTGTCATTGGTTAAGCTCTAATTTGATGTCATGGGGAGCACCTGAAAGCATTGATGATAAATATGCATTGCTTTTATATAGCTTACAGCCAGGTAAGTTTCAAACCAGTCTGCATGAGCACATATGGTTAGTGGTGTCAGTGACATATCCCCAAAGGGCTGCTAGATAAACACATTTATGGACCAGTGTTATGATGAGTGAAATCTGCATTTTTTTAAACATGATCAAAACTGAAATTTCTAAATTTTCCCTCAATTTTATGTGGGTTTTTTTTTTGGAACATGTATGTGTATGGAGGTTTCTTTGCTTTTTAAATAAGCTGTCCTTAACCCATTCCCTTAATCACCCTTCTATGTCCCACTCTAATTTGTTTTCTTTTATCTTTTTTAATACCTTGTGTCAATCTGCATGTCTACCAACACAGGCATACACACATGCACATACACATACATAAAAGCACCCATACCCCCACTTACAATCTAACTAAATACTTGAGTTTGTGTCGCTGTATATATTTCCCTGAGTGAAAATATTTTTTTGCCCAGTAAACACATACACAGAAATAAACATACAGTACATATAACCAGAGTGAACAAACACCCTCCCTGTGTGTTACCAAAGAACTGCTGCAAACAAAGATTAGAGAAAACACATTGATAAAATATGTGCCACTGCGCAGACTGGGGGCGACAAGGACTGCAAACACTCGGCCTTATCTTTCAACTCTCAAAAGCAACATTATTATTGTTAAAGCCTATTTTTTCATAAGCAAAAAACAGAATTGTGCCTAATTACACTCATAAGAGAGACATAGCCTGGACTTGATATAATCAACAGTGATGGACAGCAAGACATAAAGCTTTAGAAAGCTCATGCCTGATCTGTACAGTAGCTGCAGCGATGACAGTAAAATGGTAATGATACTTTGATGATGCCAATTATATACTGGCCTTTGTGTTTCCTTCCAGCTCATTCCCATCTCTCTCTCTCTCTCTCTCTCTCTAGCTTTCCCTCTCTCACACCTCTTCATGTCTCTGTCTCGCTGCCATCACTCACCTGATGTAGTGAAGTGCCCTGTGGTTGATTGTCAGGAGAGGTTTGATTCTCACTTGTCTGATGCATGTTAGACAGACAATATATCCTCACCTGCAGTCATTTTGGCTACAGCCCTCACTGTCAGGACTGCTTAATCATGAGGAAAAAACTATTGGTGTTTTTTTATTCAGGTGTTTATTCAGGAAACTTTTCCCCTTAATCTCTGTACTGTACATCTGCCTATTTCCTCTGAGGCTGTGCATGCATGGTGTGTTTGTGTGCCCTGGCTGCTGTGGTGCTTGCTGGCTTGAATAGATTTCATTTTTTGTTGATTGTGTTTGTTTATATTGTTGAGGTCAGTTCATGTGCTCTGGGCAGCAGAAGGTATATTTAGTCAAGTCTAAATGCTTCTGTTTACTTATGCACGTTTGCTGAATTACGTACTCTGTGTTTACAGAAACTGAGGACAACTTTTGTTTGCAGCTCTTCACATGAATGCATGCAGTGTACACATACGCTTGTGTCTTCATGACAGTTTTTATAGTATGTGGTCATATGATGAGTTTGAGTATCTCTGCGTCATGTTGACTTGCACTTGTCAGTGCTACACCCTAATCAGCACGATTTAAAAGCTGCTAACATTCCTGCAGTGATCCCGCTCTTCCATCTGGAGGCGAGTTTCTTCCTGCATCAGGACGAACCAATGCTTCCATACCAACTGTGGCCGCAGTGGATGGGTGGGAGTGTTCTTCGAGGTGGGCCAGTGGTTAGGGCTGGTTTGAGCTGGGGAAAGTGCTGTGGTATTTCAGGATCAGTGAGCACCACCAGACACCAGATCATAAATAGAGTTTTTATTGCTGAGCTGTTATGCTGGGTGAGCTGGGTCTTTCAGCAAGATCACAGCAGTGATTAATAGTTTTCCATGTGCCAAATGAGGAGGGTGTGAATTGTAGGTGTGGGGACACATCAGACAGCAGAAACAGCAGACATGGCAAGGCTGGCGAGCCTCCTGTCCTTCTTCTCTACCCCCAGGGTTTCTTCCTGACAATCTCCTCTCCTGTTCAGCCTAGTTCTCTGTGTGCAGACACAGCATGGGCTCTTGTCTCACACAGCTTCGACCAAGAGCTGGAAGAGTCTTTAAACTCTCTGCAGGACATTCGGTGCAAATAAACCTACTGTACGTACGCACAGGTGAAGGCTGTGAAAACCTTGGGGTCCCGGTGAGCCTCTACCCAGCAGAGGGATTCGTAGCTACTGAACAAAAAAGTAGCTTGCCTGGTTCACCCTCCAGGTAGCAGAAACTTCACAGTGAAGTGTAGAACATCCAGGGAAAATTTATTTTTTCTTTCTACTCACTTCAAAGCAGTGAAGACAACAGACAGAAAAAATCTTAAATATAAAATGTGTAAAACTGACTGTGTGATCCCTACACTCATGGCAAAATGCTAATGGAGCAAAGCTTTCAGGGCCTTTAACGAAAGGTCAGTACATTCTCTATGGTAAGGGGCTTGGTTATTCCATCTGTACTCTATAAGCTAAATTGTCACAAATGATAAAATGGCAAGCTATCTATCTTCAAAAATATGAGCAATCTTCAAGATGGTCTAAAAGCCTGTTATATCTGAATTTTAGTATTATTTTTGATGGGGGGTGGAGGGTGGAAGTGGAATGTAGTATTTTCTGTATGTTATGTTTTGTACGTCTTCATTGAGGGTTTTGTTTTTACAACCATACTAATTTTGGGCGACTAACTGAGTAGTTTGGCAGGAGTGTCAGGAGGTTGCGTGGTTAAGGACCACAGAGATTTTTTTCATTCAGTGCCAGAGAGCAGCATTACTCAAAGCTTTTGAGAAAACATCTGATGGAGCCTCTTGAGTGCTCCCAGATTGGCAACATGAATAGCAGCTTTCATGGAGGCTGCTTGCCCTAATGTGTTTTTGAGCACTGTGTGTGTGTCTTAAGTTTGTGTGTAGGGGTTTTTTTATGCATGTAGGCATGTATGCATCATAGATTCTGCTTTACTTTGGTCTCTGTGTTGTGTGTGTTTCTGAGCAGTTTGGGTATTTACGTAAATAACTCAAGACAGAGGCAATAAGCCAGCAGCAGAAATGCACAGCTGTGTGGATTTCAGGGACTTTTTCCAGTGGTGACATCTCAATCCTTCATAGAGACCTAGCGTACTAGCGTAGACCTGCCTTTTTGTTTATTTATAGAGACAGTAGCTGCATATGAAGCAAATATTTCTTCCCTCCTGTCCATCCTGGGAAGGCTTCCTCACTGACCACAGAGGTGTCCCTGGAAAAATTGAGGTGTTAAAGCACCCGTTTTACAGAAATGTCACTTTTCTTGTTCTCATGTTTTGCCTTCTTATGTTTTGTCACATGCATCTAGCTCTCAGGTTATACATGGGAGAAGTGCTCAAGGATAAGAGCTCTAGCACTCATGTATTTCATGTACTTGCTGTTACATAGTATTTCCAACCACCCTAATTTGAACTTTAATGTCAGCAAACATCATCAGAGCTGTTTTATAAGCCCTCGACTCCCAGGTGTTTTTCTGTCTGCTTGGCTGTCTTCCACAGAGGCAGCATATCTACTGCTGCAGCATTTTGGCTTGCAGGGATGCACAGGCAGAAAGCACACATGTAGTCAGTGCAAGTGAAACAGAGTGACAGAGGGTCCACGCGGGCCCTCATGCAGAGCCACACTGCAGCACTCTGTCTCCCCCAAGTGGTGCATAATTGCACCCAAGGACCACTGCCACTTGGACTTGGTGCATTTTACCTAGTCTGGCTGTCAGTTGGTTTCCTCATGTCTTCGTGAATGTGTACAATGCAGGTGTCACAGTGTTTGGAGGGTGCTGACAGACATGACTTACTAAGGCTGGAGGGAGATCAGATTTCACAAACACCAAATAGAGTGGCCTCACACTCTATAGTTGGTTATTTTCTCTCTCCACTCACCCTGATCACTCAAGGTAGATGGCCACACATCCTGAGCCTAGTTCAGCTGGAGGTTTCTTTCATTAAAGGGAGTTTTTCCTGTCCACTGTCGTCAAGTGTTTGCTCAGATATGTTGATTTTTCTGCATGATACTGTAAGGTCTTAAATAATAATATAATAATATCAAATAATAAATAAATAAACTGAATTGAATTGACACCATTCAGTTCTTTTCTCCAGTTGGCTGTGTTTTCCGTCCTTTTTGTATTTACCCTGCCTTCTTTTTCGGACACAGGCATGAAACGTCCGTTCAGCCCAACAGCTCTGCCAAACACCGACCTGGACAGGAGGGGGTTTGGTGGTGGACTGGGACTTCAGATGGATGGCAAACATTGCTGTGACACACACAATGAGGGTGCAGTACCAGATGAGCAGTCACCAGGGGGCACCATGCCTACTGCGCTCTACAGACCCAAAAGGGAGAGGAAGCAGCGGAGCTACACATTGTGTGAGGTCTGCAACATCCAGCTCAACTCAGCCGCACAGGCCCAGATTCACTACAATGGCAAATCCCACCAGAAGAGACTCAAGCAAATCAGCAATGGCAAGATGCCAAGCAGCACAGGTAGGCCTGGAGCAGTGCTCCACTGACCATGTGTTTGTTGATTGCTACAAATACAATACAAATGCTGAACATTGGATGAAGTTCTGCTGGATTTTGCAACACTTTGTTGCACAATAAGCCTATGCAGATTAAGAGAATCCCACACACACTGTCACCAGCCTGCGTGTGCCAGCACCCCTCACTTGTGTTCAGTAGAAGTTAAACAAATTGCATTGTATTTGCTGAAATGTGTTCAGACAGAGCCTTGAGCTGAGGACACATGCACACACACATACACCACACAAGTGGAGCAGAGCTAAGAGAAGCCAGTGAGTGAGAAGCTAATTAAGTGCTGGTTGTGTTTGATGGTTGTAATCCTGGGAGTGATGTGGCTGGAGTGAAGTTGGACATTTTGTCATTCTGGTCACAGCCTGGATTAGCACTCTACTCCAGGGGAATCAGTCTTTCAGTTAAGTTTGACTCAACTCTTGGTCTCTCTTTTATTCTTCCTTCAGCCTGGTCCAGAGGATGCACATACAACACTCATACAAGACATTTAAAACACACAAGAAATTTTTGCGGATATGTAACAAACTCTTCCCTGTAATAAATATGCCTATGAAATATAAGTATTTAGAAATTTTAATTTGTGATTGGCTCTTTAGTAGCGACAGGTTGTCTTAAGACTGAAAGGTCACAGTTGTACACACAGTTGCTTAGTTGGTTCTTGACAGAGAGAAATAACAATACTAAAATCTAAGATACCTCTCAGTAAATCAACACAATTCTAATGATGATACGGTAAACAAAATATTAACTTTTAATAAAGTTTTTTTAACTCTATATACATTGTAATATATTGTATTCTCATTTGACTTCATTTAAACACGTATGCTTCCCCTGGAAAGTACAGTAAGAGAAACTTCTCAGCTGGTGGATGCTACAGATTCTGTTTGCATGACTGGTTCCTGGTTGAGGCCCAGATGCCCAAATTCATTAAGTTGTGTTTTTCTTCTCTCTATAACGTTTTAAACAAAAGTTATTATTAATTACCGTCTGTGAACAATATCCTTTATGCATTAAATAAATTCGGATTATTTAGAGGGACTGAGCCGCAACTCATCAGAACAGTCAAAAATTTCTATTTTTATTTTTTTTGTTGTTGTTGTAATGTTGTCATGTTTTGTTCATCATCATTATTCACAGATAAATTCAGTAACGAATAATTGAATACACATGTCCTCTCAGTTGTTAGAAATGTTAATGAAAATTTTAATATACAAAGGCTATACTTTAAAAGGCACATTTTCTTTGACGTTCAACCTCCATCAACGCTGAGTCTGAACCCTTAACTTAGGAAAAACTTTCAAAAATATTTTCAAAATATTTTCAAAAACAGAAATTTTAACATGCAGACACTGCTGTGTGGTATATTTTTGTAAATACACTTTATCAACTTAGCAGAAATTGTAACATTACAGTAATTTTTGTGTAGCAGATTTTGTTACTAACTTTTTTTTTTTTTTTCTTCTTTGTCACAAGTCTGCATGTGTAAATATTCTAATTCGGGGGGTGTTACCCAGTATATTTAATCAACACAAATGTTGCTATTTGGGGTATTTTTCCCTAAAAAGGTGTTTTTGATTTATTGCTGAGGGATGTTGATTTTTCTACAAACACCACAGACTTGATTAATATGATTTGCACAAGGACAAATAATATTTTCAACAAAATTCCAAACATTTTATTCATAATTATGTGTTTTCTCATTTTTTTCTGTGACACCTGTATGTCTGAATGTCTAATTATAGAGCTTTGTTATATGTTCAGGTGTTAAAGCTGTTATGAAATGAAGCAAAACAAAGTATGAGGATTTAAAAATTTTGTCAGTTTTCACATAATGATTTATGTCACATGTTTCTAATTTGTTTCTACTCGATACGGGTATTAAAACACAAAAACATTTTTGAAGCCAATAAGAAACGAACAATAGGGAACATTGAAGGTTGTGGTAGTAGTACTGGCAAGAAATTAAAGTACTTGCTTTTATATGGAGAGAATGGCGTATATGAATGCCACATACCACAACAGATGTAATGGACACTGTAGTTGGTCTGCTGAACAAGATCTTTTTACAAGACATGGAAATTCCCATTCAGTCACATTCAGCATCCACAGCCCTACCACTGTTGGTCCTAATCATCTAAAACAACATTAGCTCTTTGAGGTTGATGTGCTGTTAGATGAAGCAGACTGTATAGCTCTATATAAATTCTTTAATATACCACAAACTGTGTGATACACACAGAGCTTGAGCTGTCTAGTCTTAAATTTTCCATTTTGGCACACTGCTGCAGGTGATGCAGACTGCATGTATAAAAGTTTGTGTGAATGTTTATGCTGTGGTGTTTGCGTGTCTGTGTGTGTGTGTGTTTGTGTGAGGCACAGGGCATGCCGAACTGTTGTGGTGTACAGATTCTCTCTGACATGCAGTCACAATCGCACAGCCTTATCTCGGCTCACCTTCTGCTGACTCCCCCAGGCAGCCAGCCCCGCTGTGTCCTCAGCTCCAGCACAGCTTCACTGCTGTGTATGTGTGTCTGTGTATGTGCCTCCTGCATGTCTGGTTCAGATATTTTTAGAAATCTTAAACGCTTCAGAGTCTGCAACTTGTACTGTGGTAGTATAAATATGTCCATTGGTGCATCTGTATTTATGTTAGTCCACAATAGTAAGACACGGGTGGCATGGTATGGATGTTGTTTATAGACTACATGAAAAAAGAAATGAA